>JAULCE010023453.1:0-13970 GCA_032359355.1 Macoma nasuta | reverse complement strand
TATTTTTTACCATCTTACGCATTAGAACTTACATTAATCTGCTGTGTCATTCAATTTAACCCTTTACTTCATATAGATATGCTGTTTGACGCCTATATAGCAGATGACTTTTGAAAACAATGTGGGAAATGGACCATTTGTTCCATTTTCCACAATGTTTTCAAAGCCATTTAAAAATTCCTTTCTTCTAGATGACTTCTACAGAGGTGTCAGAAAGGGTATCTATGGAGAAAAGGGTTAACATATTTCAATCACTTTTGGCATGAAATATTATCCATGTTCAACAAGATTTGGTGGATATGAAACGAAAGTCATTTGTTTGTCGAAAGACTGCATCAAAATGCATTTCCGTGTGATAAATCTGACTGGTACTAGAGTTGTATTGCCCTTCTGCACTTTCACTATATGTTTGCAGAGCTTGTTACAACTGTTACCAGCATACATGTGGAGAGAGTAATTGTGTTGATTAAGGGCAGGTTTTATGCATGGACCATCAATCTTGAAGACATTTATGAGAGCATAATGTTCACCATTACACTCAACAAAAAAGCGTATGGATCCATATTCCATTCGAGACAATTGTGTGAATGCAACTGTTGTATTATTGGAATGCTTCCCTCTCCTGTATTCTAGAGATTCAAGTTTGGTAGAACCTGCAACATATCTCAAAAACTTGTGTGCAGTAGCAATGTTGCCTTGTGGAGTCAGTAGCGGAGTCAAAACCCTTTGCTCTTCTGGGGAGAAATCAGTAAACGAGCCCAATTTTACTACATTCCTTTCCAAAGTGTCCTCACTGCAATGATATAACACAATACTGATGTGATTAATTGTAACAAGAGCACTGCCTGCGTGTGCCTGACGCTCGTCTGCTTAGTATCCAAGCGAGAAATTTACAAGATGAAAACATTGAACCTCCACAGAAGCACTTATCAGCGCCACTGTAATTGATGGCTATTGTAAAAAAAATTACAAAAAAATCAAACTTCAAAATGTTTGACCCCAAAAGCAGACATGACAAAGGATTTTTTTCCCAAATGACCCCAATACCAGAAACTAAAATAAATAATTGTCAATGTAATTTTTTTTGGGGGATTTCCAATTCTCAAAAATGTTTTTTACCCCAAAAATAAAGTCAAACTCAGCATCTTTTGCATACAATTGCATTCAAAAGTTATGGAACTTGCCCCATCTTGATGCTACTATGATGTGAGACTATGATGTGAGACAACTATACGAAGTTTCAAAGCTCTACCTTGAATGGTTACCGAGAAAAAGTGGACTTAAACAAAAAACTTAACCGAAATTCTGACATAAAAAGGGGCATAACATTGACAAAATGCAGTCAAGAGTTATGGAACTTGCTCCCTCTTGTTGCTACTATGATGTCAGACAACTATAAGAAGTTTCAAACCTCTACCTTGAATGGTTACCGAGAAAAAGTGGACTTTAACAAAAAACTTAACCAAAAATACGACGACTGACGACTACGACGACGGACGCCGATCAAGCTATGACATTAGCTCATCTGTCTGAAACAGACGAGCTAAAAACAGAACATTCAAACATCCCTTACTTGTAATCTTTGAATATTAACAAAAGTTATGATCTGATCTGAAAACATTGCCTTTAATGAATTGAATACATTTTGCCTTTAAATATTACAATACCTTTCTAACCAATAGCACAATATATCACAAGAAAATGTCAGAAAATTGAAGTCGCTTGTGAAAGTTTCTGCTTTATAAATAATATATGTATCGATCATTGTTTACATATATTTTAGTCAGTGAATTATTTATATTAACACCTGTTAAGGAAATAACTCTTATCTATATTATTTTTCAGTCTATGCAGCAGCAAATCTAACTTAAAGCATTTCAGTCCCTATGACTTTTTACCAACGCAAGACTTTGGTAATCTCAAAACTCCTTACCTCATGAATTTGCTTGATAATTTTTCTGACAAAGCATTGATGTCACTGTTATCATTCTGCTCTCGGATCTTCCGTACATGTACAGGTAACGATTTTGTCATGCCAATGGCAAATGCTATCTGTAATTAAGATTGTTTATACATTTACTGACTAATTTAAATGCTCATTCATGAATCTATTTCTATGCTTGTTTGATATGCACAGGACCAATGAAAAAATCTGTTGAGTGCATGGTATATGTGAAGCAATGTTTTCATTATATACATAAGGATCCTCCATGGCCGAATGGTTAGGGCGCCAGACTCACCCTGGAGACAAGGGTTCGATACCTGCCTTCGCCGGTCATGGTGGCGTGTACTTGGGCAAGGCACTTTAATAGTGACTTTATCCTAGCCTAGTACTGGTCTGTAACCCAGGGACCATAAATATTTACATTCCCTATGTAACGTCTCTAAATAGACCTATGCGAAATTTTGAAGTTTATTTTCCAATGAACCTTTCATTTTGAAACTGATTCTAACCGGTTATGTCATGAATATTAGGTAACGCCCAAGTCCGTGACTTCAGTGACGTATATGATACCGCGTCATGAATTGACCGTCATTTATACAAGTCCATGGATTGCGTCAGACGGTGCAATGTAAACATTGCATTCTAGCGCTAAAGTGACCGATATTCACAGCTCGGTGAGAAAACGGATGCGGCAGAGCCTCGCTCAACGTTTTCTCCATCGCCAGATAAACGCGTTCCATCTAAGACACCAACCTATTATTCTCTATATATCTACTCTGCATTGAGTAGAACTAATACAAATATAAGAAATAAACGTCGTACTTGTGTGGTTTACAGGGGATATGATCTGCAACGGGTCTCAAGCAAAGTTTATCGTGAACCCCTTTGGGATTCACTTACTTTGCATGAGACCCGTTGCAGTTCATACCGCTGTAAACCACAGGAGTACGACGTTTATTTCTTAAATGAACTGTCACCGTGAAATAACCGAAAAATTGTTCAAAGTGGTGTTAAACACCAATAAACAAATAATCATATACATATGTAGTAATTGAGAATGAATTGTCAATACTCTTACCTGGCTATTCACATGACCTGTACCATGAACCAGTCCTTTTATGTAACTGTTCATAGATTCAAAACCAAAACAGGAAAATGTGAACAATGGCCCATACAGACGAACACAATCTGGGAGATGTTTCAACATGTGGATATTCATAGTCTGTTTTACTTCACCTGTAATACAATTTATATGTTATGTTACAGAGAACTTGAGGATCTCATGCATGTGTTAATCAGATATGGAGTAATCGTAGTTGTGTAATCGTAATCGATTGCAATCAATTACATTTTTTCAATGTAATAGAATTTATTCGGTTACTTTTAGGATTTCGATTACATGTAAACTATTGTCTGAGTGTATAACATCTTGGATCCAGATCAGACGCTAATTTTCTCAGCGACTGATCTGGAACCAAAATTGTTTGCAACAGCATACACAGTGCCTGAGAAAAAGCCTTGCACGCAAAGGTTTGACCAAAATTCTAAGTCCAAAAAGGGGCACAATTCAGTCAACATACATGGTCATCTAATGACCCTGAATAAGTGTGTGAAGTTTCAAAGCAACAGCATACACAGTGTCTGAGAAAAGACCTTGCATGCAAAGGTTTGACCAAGCTGGCAACGCGTACGCCGTACGCCAACGCCAACGTGGACGCCGGGGTGATTACATAAACTCCCCCTTTTCTTCGAAAAGGCGAGCTAAAAGCAGATCATGATCAAATGTAATCCTATATTTGATCATTTGGGATGTGTGAATGTCACTGTTTAGATATTAAACCTTAATGTGCGAGAGCAGTGTACACTTGTTCATTGCAAACTGTGTAAAACGATTATTGCTAGTAGTGATAAGTGAAACATTCAGTAAACAATTCAGTGCATTGTGTATTATTACTTTAGTGCTGAACATTGTATAAATTGTTTATTAAAATTGTGAATCATTGTAATCGTTTCTTTTTATATGATTGCAATTGAATGTAATCGAAATGTAATCACAATTACATTTTAAAATGTAATCTTAATTTAATCCATTACATTCTTAAAATTAAGAAATGTAATCGTAATCCCAAACTTTGTAATCGTAATCGTAATGTAATGGATTACAATTGGATGTAATCGATTTTATGTCTGGTGTTAATATAAATAGAGCCTTGTAATACACAACTTACATGCAATGGTATTTAATACAGTTTTCATGATGGATAGAGACATATGTTTTGATGAATGAAAATTTCTTTTTAGCTTGGATATTAATTACTTATCAAATACAAACTTATGATTATATATATATAAACACACACATTGTGTACATGTACTGCATACCATAAATCAGTGGAAATGCTCTACAGAAGTCGGTGAGCATTTCTTCTGCTTCCTGGATATCCTTGGATGTAATGCAGTCTTGGGCTAGTGTTGCTACTGCAGAGACCAGAAGGCTGTAGTGCACTAGAAGTTCTTGATCCAGGATTCCTTGCAGGACAAAGATGGAATAATGCAGGAGCCATTCTCTACATTCTGTTGCTGCAATTATTATCAATATGCAATTAAAGTAATAAAGCAAATCAGAATTGAGTTGTATCCAACTTTAATATTATTTAATTAAACACACTATTTCATGTTTAGTTTTTTACGGAACATGAAATCATTCCTGGTAGTTAAACATAACAAGAGCACCGAATTGCGGTTGCAGACCACTCATCTGTTTATATAACTTAACCAAGATGTTAGATTTTAGATTTTCTAAGTCCAGAAAAGGGCCATAATTCAAAAAACATGCAAGTCAGAGTTATGTCACTTGCATTGCTCAGCCACTTGATAATGGTTAGCAAGTGTTCTAAGTTTGAAACCAACAGCTTTGATGATTTAGGATAAAACTGGACCTAAACACAAAACTTAACCAGCAGGTTTTTTAAGTCCAGTAAAGGGCCATAGTTCAGTCAAAATGCAAGTCAGAGTAATGTAACTTGTATTGCGCAGACACTTGATAATGGTTAGCAAGTGTTCAACGTTTAAAAGCAATATCTTTGATTATTTAGGAGAAAACTGGAACTAAACACAAAACTTAATCTGACCTAAACACAAAACTTAACCGGACGCCAATACTGACGCCAACACAGACAACACTCTGGTTACGACATAAGCTCATTGGTTTTTTTTACAAAAAACTAAAATGAATATGTTTATATAGAGGATCTTACATGAGTGCTCATGAATTATTGGATTTATAAAATGAGTCTTTTGAAAACGATAATAACGAGACTTGTCGAGTTTTTATCGTTTTCAAAAGACGAATTTTATAAATCCAATAACTCATGAGCACGAATGCAAGATTCTGTTTATAACATAACACCCTAAAATAAGATTTATTTCCGGATATTCCAACCGTCATACAAACAATCATTCTGTATATAGACAAGATGAATAGAAATGCGTTATTCGGTTGTAAAATAGTTCCAGATATTTATCCATTTATTCAACGAATATTCAAAGAAAACGTATAGACAACATCTTTAACTCATCATAGTATTGATGATATAAACATTTACCATTGAAATTAGGTGGTTGACAGAAAGACCAGCAGCGCGTATGAATACAATTTGGCCCAAAAGTAATAATACACTACCTTTCCAATGCTGACTTTCTTCCAGTGATCTTGGCTTCCTTGCAATAAAATCTGGTACCTGGATGCTCAATAGCCTTTTGTCCATTAACGCAATCTAATCAATGAAGAAGAAAAAACATCTCAAACATGCTCTTGTGTAGGGCTGTCATTGATTGGCTTCATTGTATCGATATATATCGATTGATCAATATCGATGATATATCGATATATCGAATATACGCATTGATAAGGGAATTAGACTCAAAACCACAGCAATATTTGATGTAAAAACACAGAATTTATTGCTTCATGTTTTTACAGAATTTATTGCTTCATATAGCAAATGCCATTAAAATAAAAAATAAAACCCTCCCCGAGTTTGTTTTAAATAAATGACTCCATTAACAAAACTTAAACTGTGAAAAATACACATACGTAACTCCTTACCAGAAACGACTTTGACACTTGAAACAGAGCAATAATATATAGCTTGGAATATATCGCAGATTAAAATCCTCGAACTCTGGAATTTATAATATAAATAGAATCTTACACTCATGGTCATGGTATATTGAAAATATAAAACTCATTGTCAGAAACTGTACAAAGCTCAGCAGAGCTTCGTTTTGTACAGTTTCTGACAACTCGTCTTATAGTTTCAATATACCATGACCACTCATGTGAGATCCTCTATATACTTACATTTTCACCAATGTGAAAGTTTCTGTTTTTGTTTGCATGGCCCAACCAGAGATTCATCATGTACTTGGAAACCCCAAGAAGAACACAGTGCATCCAATCCACTGGGAAGACTTTTGTCAAATCCACATAGTTCAGGCCTAACAATGGTGAAGCACCCTTTATTCCTTGAACACTGAAATTCTGAAGAACACATAAATAATTGTCATTTATTAATAAGAAAAGCTGCACTTTTCTAACATTCCTAACAGTGATTTATAGGGAAGTCTCAGTGAAAGAAAACCTTATAATTTCACTGCTGAACAGTGAAATTATAAATTTTCAGCAGTGAAATTATACCTTTTTTTTCTTCTTTTTTTTGGAGTGTAATTTCTGGTTTTGAGTCAAACATTTTGATTGTTTTATTAATTTTTTGACTACCTGTATGTATTACTGACTAAACTTTAAATTTCAAGAAAAGGCATGTAAGAAATAGAAAAACTGTATGTTACAGTGTAAGATTAAATTTTATTTCACTCGTGGGAAGCAAAAGTGGTGTTCTCACTCGTGGCGGCTTCGCCACTCGTGAAAACACCGACTTTGCTTCGACTTTGCTTCCCACTCGATGAAAGAAAATTTGATCTTACAAGTTGTAAAATACAATTATTCTCTATTGCTTTATTAATTAGAACTTCAATGGTTTTTATATATTCAGGCATTTACTTCAATTTTATTTATAGTTTTACTGTTTTCCGCCGATAGTTGAACTAGTATGATTGTAATGTCGGTGTGGAAGTAGCACTTTGCTGTTTTAGCAACTTGTACATTACATTTTTACGACTATTTAGCCTAATCATTTATGTGCTTCCCACAGGTTAGGTTAGCTTTTAGATGTGGATCTTGTAAGGTATATTTGACATAACTTGCATTAGCTTTTTTCTACTTTCATAAATGCATATTCCCACAGTATATATTGTTACAACAAACAAGAGTTGTCATAGGACAGCATTCTGACTAATGAACATGTGATCATATATTCAATTCCATTCTAGAATGCCAGACTTCTGACCCCAAGATCATAGATTAGAATCTGGCATGAAGCGAGACTGGACTTATATCCACAAATCTAGAAAAATTGGCAGGCGACACAAGTTTATAATTAAGAGTAAGGATGCAGCAATTCGGAGTGATTATTAAACTAATTTTGCAACTTATGTAAACAAATCAGTTTAAACTGAATTTATCTTCTTTTTGGTATTTATGACATCTTCATGGAAATGTTTAGAAATTTGAAAATATTTACTGGTACTCCAGAAGATGCAGCTTCCTTCGCCGCTTGTACAATACTGCTGTTAGAACGTCTTCTTGATTCCTCTTGAAAGGGAAAATATGTATGCATAACTGCTGTTGGATTTGATTTTCCTTCATCCAGGCAAACATTGCATGCATGTTTACCATTGTATTGCTTCATATTAGCGACTATGGCTCGAGCTGGAAGGTCTAGACAAACACAGAGCAAATGGCATTTCACCTCCACCGGTCCTCTGCAACTCGCCACTTGGATACCTGAATGCGAGTAATAAAATGTATATTACATTTAATGTGAATGTTATTACACGTAATGTATGATTCTTGGTGCGTAAGTATTATTTAAGAAATAATAAATAATTTACCGTTGTTGATTGTCTGTTAAATCATGGTTTGTCGTTCAGATGCGTGTAATTAAACCACTCGGGCTTTTAATTACCGTTGTTGATTGTCTGATAAATCATGGTTCAGAGTTCAGATGCGTAGTAATTAAATCAAGAGGGCTTTAGCCCGAGTGGTTTAATTACACGCATCTGAACGACAAACCATGATTTAACAGACAATCAACAACGGTAATGCATTTATTATTTTGATTCTAACATGATAAAAGCAGTAGTTTTAGAGTGAAACGTCACTAGATTAGTTTCTGTCGCGTAGTAAATGCTAACGTCATTCCGTCAAAATGACGTCATTTACATGAAAATGTGACGTCATTTGTCATACCATTGTTAATTGCACAATAAACAACGCTGAATTTGTTCTTTGTTTATAGTGACAAAGTCGCGTGTCATGTTAGAATGTAAGATAACTCACTGTTGCATATCACATGGCAGGCTACACTACACACTACCTCACACACACAATCATTGTTGCATCTTGCTAACCACTTGCAAGCAATTCAATAAAAATGATAAATATTGTTTTATTATTCAATACAGTATTCTTAAACTTTGGTCCTTGATTATGACAGTCAAAATCTGATAAATTCACTATTAAGGTCACCCTGCCATTACAGCCATTTTTTGTCAGAACAAGAGGTGTCTGTAACAGAGGGGTTTTACTGTATATGAGTCTAGTACAATATCAGCTTGTATAGATAATGGTATTCTGTTCAGAAGTAATCAAGTATACATTTATTAGGGTTTAAACAGCATAAACTTTCAAAATCTACAGTAATATACATGTACCAAATTAAGCAAAGAAGATTTGAGGTACTAATGTATACAATAAGGAAAATTATGATGTATTCTTACCTTCTGTGTGCAATCTCTGTAAAACTGCCACAAGATCAGATAAGTAGGTCTGCATGTTTGGCTTCTGAGGCTGGCAATACATACAGCATGGGATCAAGTACTTTCTGGAAAACCTATATAAACAAACAAATTCGCTGAATTGATATCCCCTGCCAAAGATATTATTGAGAAGACAAAGGCTCTGTGAGTCTAAAGCTTGTATGTTCTTACAGTTCGGTCAAGTTAACTACAGTTCCCTTGCGGTTGTCATGAGATTTCAACTGATTAATAAATTTCCAAGGTTTTATCATTCTAGCACTAATAGTTTTAGAGTTACATGGGCCACAAAATTAAAATTCCATATTTTCACAACATCAAGGCCCATAACTCTGTAACTATTGATTGCGGTTGGATAAACATACCCAGGTGCGCAAGTTCACACCCTGAATAATATATCCATGAAGTTGCAAGTCTGTAATACAAATAAGAGTTATGCGCGACACAATTTCGGGACGGACGCACATACTTACCAGAGCTACATTATGGGGTTTCCTTTTGTTCAAAAGTGTGAATTCTTTTATTCAAAGGTGTGAAATTTAACCCCACTATGCAACAGAATGAATGACATCAAAGAGAACTATTGTTATGAGAACAATAGACCAAACCTCACAATGTAGCTCTGGTATGTGCGGACAGACAGACGGACAGACAAAGGCAAATCTATATGCCCCTCCTCTTTAAGAGATGGGGGCATAAAAAAATATCATTCATACAAACTCAAAATAGATCTACATGTACTTACCTCAGCTTAACAGGAAGTTCATTTACTGCCAAATAGACAGGCCAAAGATTTCCTTTCTTTGATGAAGAAAAGATGTTGACACCATCTGCAAAAAAAAACCCAACAAACTTCTATACATATATTTATAAGTTAATAACATTGGTTTAATACAACATGATAATTAAAGCGTCTTTTCAATTTTCATAAATCATAGCCTATATTTTAGACTAGAGACTCTTTGTCGAAAAGTGAGAGGTTGTGGGTTCAATCCTCGGCAAGGTCATACTATTGCAGTTTTTAACTATCCAAATTGGCAAAATATTTTTTAACATGGCAGGGCTCTCTCTCTCTCTGGTTTGGGGGAACAGTACCTGTACCCTCAGGTGGGGGAATTTAAGTGTTGTTTTTCACAGAATGGGTAAAGGAGAACTTGCTCGTAATAAGCAATTTCTCCTTTTGCCACAATGTTTTGCAAGCTATTCAAAATTCTAATACATACGTTCTGATTGGTCAACCGGTCAGAACTTGTTGCATACAACAAATACACAATAGACTGTCGCAATTTAAAATAACGTCAAATGACGTCATAAATTGACGTTACGGAGCTATGAATGGAGCGTTTAATATCACTTTTGTCATTAAAGATCGGTTGACATTAGAATAGGGATAACCGCGCCGTATTTGAAGATATGTCGGAAATAGCCCTTTTACATGCTCCGCTAACGCGTTGCATGTAAAACTAAATTTGTGACATATAAACCACCTATATACGTCTGCAAATCTTCAAATACGGCGCGGTTATCCCCGGGTATTCCCCCTAAGTGGTTACTTGTAGGGTTGGGTATCGCAGAAAAAATCGTATCACGATATATCGCGATACAGGGATGGCGTATCGCGATACGTATCACGATATACCTGTTTGTAAATCAGTAGAATGTGAAAAAATTTGGAACCATGAACTTGGCTTGAACACAATATAAGTCAAACTGAATCCTCCGTTGTTCACCGAGTTTGAATAGAGACTTCATTTTTTCATTATTAAATAATTATAAATATTTCATCCATTCAAATTCATTGTCAGACTCTAAGAGTTCTCACCTAAGAAAAATTGGGCATGGATCTCCCTGTATTTTCTTACTATTATTCAGGCCTTTTGAAAGTTGGGATAAGGCAGAAATTTTGAGAGCGGGTGGGGATAGGTGGTTCATTTATCCTAATGTAAACACCTCCCCCTCTCTATTTGATAGAATGATACATACAAAACACTCACCTCTGATCCAACCATCTGTTAAGTATTTCTTTCTGATGCATGTCATAATAACACAAAACGTATTTCTTTCTGATGCATGTCATAATAACACAAAACATGTATTTATAAATATGCCCAAATTTAATTTTGTAAGACCAAATTAATTTCTGAAGACATGTGACCAGTCACAAACAAATTAGAAATTTATTATTTATAACATCATTAATATCCGTATTTGCATCCCTCTCATCATTAAAAGCCTGAAGATTGCTCACACAATTCAAATTCCCTTAATAATCGCCGGAATAAAACGAAGCCGTAAAAATAATAATTAGGTCCCGGTATCTTTTTTATACAATACCATCTGATTGTTAAACTAATTATTTAAGAAATAATTAAAGACGTGGCTAAATTTAAATACCTGTATTCATCACAAATGTCAGGTGCAATTCTCTACCATCGAACTGTCTAGGTACCAGCTTCTTATATTCTGAACCATCATGAATATCCCTGTACACACCATCTTCTGAAAAGTCCCTGCTCCGCATTACCAAGGAACAAAACTGTTCATCTGTAACAATGGAAAAACACATTATGGGAAAATGTTTTCAGAATTTGTCTGCTGCAGACATGTGTGTTTGTTTTTCGTTAGTGTTAATGATAAATATATTTTACTTATAAATAACACTGCTGATCAAAAGATTACAGTTACAAAACTGTAACTTAACTGGTCATTACAAACCACGAAAAACATGTGTGCAGAATTCTACTGTAAAAATTCAGTACAACAAGCCATGTTACTGCAGTTTTTCCTTTGAATAATATATTTATAAGCTGTTTTTGTAATTAAGAATAATGCCGACTTTAAACTTAACCATATACTGCCTAAATAAATAAATAGTTATACACACCTTGAAAAAGATCTGTGAGTTGCTTTTCCAAATTCAGACTGTCAAATGCAAGTGTTTTGATTGTTTCATTGGAGCATAAACAGTTGGCACTTTCACTGGCTACCTCTCGTTGACATCTCTCACAAAAATGATGTCTCTTTGGCTTGCTCAAATTAACACATTCTTTAAGAATTTCTTTTACACAGTAAACAGAGGTACTTATTTGTGATGGGTTAGGTAAGAATGTTTTAAAAAGCTGCAAGAGTTCAGAGAATCCATCTTTGGTTATAGAGTTCTTCATAACAAACAACATTATCATTGTGTAGAATGACTCTAGAGAATGTTGACATCCATCCCAAACTGGCAAGTCATATTTTCCCCGATTTCCCATCTCTCTGTTGATCACAGGTATTTGAATCTTCAACATCAGTTGTAGATGTATAATCACTTCCTGATTCACTTCCATCACTTGTATTTGAACTACAACATAATTCGTCTGAAGAACTGTCTGACATGTCCGAGCCAGGTGAACAACAACTACGCATGGATATTTCCGCTTGAGACTCACACTGATTTTGACTGGATACTACAGGGATTTCAGCAAGTGTATTTTGTGCAGATGTAGTTCTGACTTTGCTCCGGCGGTAATATGAAACTTGTCGGGAGTTCAAACCATGAATCCTGGCTGATTTGTAACGCTTTTTAGGCCTGATATTTTTACCATCACTGGAATCTGAATCTTCCGAATCGGAGGACGTAGATGACTCATATTCACGTATATCCATCGTGGTGGCTTGACTGTCTTATAAAGCAAATAGAAATGTAACAAAAACGTATGTAAAGACGAATTTGTATTTTTTCGGTGTTGCCAACTTACTGTTTCCGGTGCAGAAACATTTTACGGCAAGTCGCTAGAAATCGTCGTAAATTGTTCCCTTTGCTTATTTGGAGGTAAATGTTAGTAGAAATAATGTCTTGGCGTTTTAGTTACACACAAACTTAGTGTTTTGTCCGAAAACATTATGCCGACGCTTATAGTTTTTTAAATTCCATGTTACGGAGAATTCCGGAAGGAGCCGAAAATTGACGAATAGTGTGTATCACATGATGAACAGCGCCACCTATTCCGAATTTTATTTCAAGCGACCAATCAAATGTATCAAATGTATCGGTGACGTAAGTTCATATTGCGCGCAATTTTTGATACTCTAACCAAAAAAAATGCCGTTACTAAAAGTTCTTGTTTACTGGCTAGAAGAAAAGCAATGGTCGGTTGTTAGCCACACAGCGTTGAGGGACGAGGAAGCTATTCCCGGGACTTCAACATACGCCAAGTATGGTGGCAAATGGTACCCCTGTTTGATCGTCGCAAGTAAGTAGATGCGTCTGCAAACAATCATGGTAATACACCCGATTTTTTGGATCCCAGCTCAATATTCCAGACTGTTTACTCTTACGGATTGTCCTTATTAACCACGGATTTGCTTAAAAAACTACGCACTACCTAGCGTACAGAAATTATCGTTTTCGATACATTTCCGTTTTCACCCATTCCACTCTTTAGTTATGCAATCTGTGTTACTTGGAAGCTTATTAAATCTTTTGATAATAACCAAGCGTCTCTCCCCATGCTATTGATGAATTCGGAATCATTCGGAATTTATCGTAGTGCATGGGGAAAACGAAAGTCATATTCGCTAGCGGATGAGTATTCACCGGCAAAACCGTAGAAAAGTTGCCAGTAGTACGAAGATGCGTATAGAGAAACGTGGCTGTGCTTACTTCTAGTCTCATTATTGAGCCGCCCGGGATATCAAGATACGTTTTGTATAGATGTTTTCCCTATCCGTAGTATCAAAGGAGAAATGCAAATATGAATGTTTTTATTTATTCAGTTTTGCTATTCGACCAAGCTACTTTTGTGACTTGAAATTTAGGAAGACAAACGTGATGAACACTTTAATTGATGGATTAGATATCAAAACTTGTTTGAACTCTTAGCAAAGTTCATTTACAAAATAAACAGATTTGATAGTTAGACAATAACAGAATAAGTTGGATAATAATGTTTTAACACTTTGGAATATATACACTTTGAGAAACCACTTAGAATACACTTTGTGCACAATACAGTTTGGTTAGAGTATATATATACAGTCAAACCTGAGCTAACGGTCACCTGCGAACAGCGGTCTCCTGTAAACAGCGGCCACTTCAAAGTCCCCC
>JAULCE010023342.1:0-13971 GCA_032359355.1 Macoma nasuta | reverse complement strand
GGTGTCTGAGAATGTGCTCGAGAATGGTAGATACTGGTTGTCTTTCTTGATTCTCAAGTCTCAGAACATGTTCGCGATTGGTAGATACTGGTTGGCATTCTCAATTCTCGAGTCTGCAAACGTTTTCGGGATGGATAGATACTGGTTGTCATTCTTGATTTTCGATTCTGAAATCCTGTTCGAGAATGGTAAAAACTGGTTGTTATTCTTGAATCTCGAGTCTGAGAATGTGTTTTGGAATGGTAGATACTGGTTGTCATTCTTGGTTCTCGAGTCTGAAAAGGTGTTCGCGAATGGTATATACTGGTTGTCCTTCTTGATTCTCGAGTCTCAGAACATGTTTGAGAATGGTAGATACTGGTTGTTATTCTTGAATTTCGAGTCTGAGAATGTGTTCGGGAATGGTGGAAGCTGGTTGTCATTCTTGATTCTCGAGTCTCAAAACATGTTCACGAATGGTAGATACTGGTTGTCATTCTTGATTCTCGAATCTCAGAACGTGTTCGAGAATAGTATATGCTGGATGTCATTCTTAATTCTGGTGTCTGAGAATGTGCTCGAGAATGGTAGATACTGGTTGTCTTTCTTGATTCTCAAGTCTCAGAACATGTTCGCGAATGGTAGATACTGGTTGTCATTCTTAATTCTCGAGTCTGCAAACGTTTTCGGGATGGATAGATACTGGTTGTCATTCTTGATTTTCGAATCTGAAATGCTGTTCGAGAATGATAAAAACTTGTTGTTATTCTTGAATCTCGAGTCTGAGAATGTGTTCGAGAATGGTTGATGCTGGTTGTCATTTTTGATTCTCGAGTCTCAGAACATGTTCCCGAATGGTGGATACTGGTTGTAATTCTTGATTCTCGAGTCTCAGATCGTGTTTTGGAATGATCGATGCTGGATGTCATTTTTGATTCTCGAGTTGCAGAACGTGTTCGAGAATAGTAGATACTGGTTGTCATTCTTGTGTCTCGAGTCTCAGAACATGTTCGCGAATGGCAGATACTGGTTGTCATTCTTGATTCTCGAGTCTGAAAACGTGTTCGCGAATGGTGGATGCTGTTGTCATTCTTGATTCTCGTGTCTTATAATGTGTTCGAGAATGATGGTAGATACTGGTTGTCATTCTTAATTCTCGAGTCTGCAAAAGTGTTCGGGAATAGTAGATGATGGTTGTCATTCTTGATTCTCGTGTCTGAGAATGTGTTCTAGAATGGTAGATACTAGTTGTCATTCTTGATTCTCGAGTCTGCAAAAGTATTTGGGAAGGAATGATACTGGCTGTATTTCTTGACTCTCGAGTCTGAAAACGTGTTCGCGAATGGAAGATACTGTTTGTCATTCTTGATTCTCGAGTCTGAAAACGTGTTCGCGAATGGTATATACTGGTTTTCATTCTTGATTCTCGAGTCTGAAAATGTGTTTGCGAATGGAAGATACTGGTTGTCATTCTTGATTCTCGTGTTTGAGAATGTGTTTGAGAATGGTAGATACTGGTTGTCATTCTGGATTCTCGAGTCCCAGAACATGTTCGGGAATGGTAGATACTTGTTGTCATTCTTGATTCTCGAATCTCAGAACGTGTTCGAGAATAGTAGATGCTGGTTGTCATTCTTGATTCTCGTGTCTGATTATGTGTTCGATAATGGTATACACTTGTTGTCATTATTGATTTTCGAGTCTCAGAACATGTTCGCGAATGGTAGATACTGGATGTCATTCTTGAATCTCGAGTCTCAGAACATGTTCGCGAATTGTAGATGCTGGTTATCATTCTTGATTCTCGAGTCTCAGAACGTGTTCGCGAATGGTAGTTACTGGTTGTCATTCGTGATTCTCGATTCTGGAAACGTGTTCGGGAAGGAATGATACTGGTTGTCATTATTGATTCTTGAGTCTGCAATCGTGTTCGGGAAGGATAGAAACTGGTTGTCATATATGATTTTCGAATCATAAATCGTGTTCGAGAATGGTAGATACTGGTTGTTATTCTTGAATCTCGAGTCTGAGAATGTGTTTTGGAATGGTAGATACTGGTTGTCATTCTTGATTCTCGAGTCTGAAAACGTGTTCGCGAATGGTATATACTGGTTGTCCTTCTTGATTCTCGAGTCTCAGAACATGTTCGCGAATGGTAGACATTGGTAATCATTCTTGATTCTCGTGTCTGATAATGTGTTCGAGAATAGTAGATGCTGGTTGTCATTCTTGATTCTCGAGTCTTAGAACATGTTTGCGAATCGTAGATACTGCTTGTCATTCTTGATTCTCGAGTCTCAGAACGTGTTCGAGAATAGTAGATGCTGGTTGTTATTCTTGATTCTCGTGTCTGAGAATGTGTTAGAGAATGGTAGATACTAGTTGTCATTATTGATTCTTAATTCTCAGAACATATTCACGAATTGTAGATACTGATTGTCATTCTTATTACTCGAGTCTGCAACCGTGTTCGGGAATAGTAGATGCTGGTTGTCATTCTTGAATCTCGTGTCTGAACATGTGTTCGCGAATGGTAAAAACTGGTTGTCATTCTTGAATCTCGAGTCTGAGAATATGTTCGGGAATGGTAGATGCTGGTTGTCATTTTTGATTGTCGAGTTTTAGAACGTGATCGGGAATGCTAGATGCTGGTTGTCATTCTTGATTCTCGAGTCTTAAAACGTGATCGGGAATGGTAGATGCTGATTATCATTCTTTATTCTTGTGTCTGAGAATGTGTTCGAGAATGATAGATACTGGTTGTTTTTCTTGCATTTCGAGTCTGAAATATTATCGGGAATGGTTGATGCTGGATGTCATTCTATGTTCTCTTGTCTGATAATGTGTTCGAGAATGGTATATACTGGCTGTCATTCCTGATTCTCGAGTCTCAGTACATGTTCTCGAATTGTAGATACTGGTTGTCATTCTTGATTCTCGAGTCTGAACACGTGTTCGCGAATGGTGGATGCTGGTTATCATTCTTGATTCTTGTGTCTGATAATGTGTTCGAGAATGGTAGATACTTGTTTTCATTCTTTAATCTCGAGTCTGAGAATGTATTTGGGAATGGTAGATACTGGTTGTCATTCTTGATGCTCGTGTCTGAGAATGTGTCCGAGAATAGTAGATACTGGTTGTTTTTCTTGAATTTTGAGTCTGAAAATGTGTTCGGGAATGGTGGATGCTGTTTGTCATTCTTGATTCTCGTGTCTGGTAATGTGTTCGAGAATGGTATATACTGGTTGTCATTCCTGATTTTCGAGTCTCAGAACATGCTTGCGAATGGTAGATACTGGTTTTCATTCTTGATTCTCGAGTCTGAAAAGGTGTTTGCCAATGGTATATACAGGTTGTTTTTCTTGAATTTCGAGTATGAAAATGTGTTCGAGAATGGTGGGTGCTGGTTGTCATTCTTTATTCACGTGTCTGATAATGTGTTCGAGAATGGTATATACTGGGTATCATTCTTGATTCTCGAGTCTCAGAACATATTCCTAAATGGTAGATTCTGGTTGTCATTCTTGATTCTTGAGTTTCAGAACATGTTCGGGAATGATAGCTACTGGTTATCTTTCTTGATTCTCGAGTCTCAGAACATGTTCGAGAATAGAAGATGCTGTTTGTCATTCTTGATTCTCGGGTCTCAGTACATGTTTGCGAAGGATAGATACTCGTTGTCATTCTCGAATGTCGAATCTGAAAACGTGTTCGTGAATTTTCG
This sequence comes from Macoma nasuta, assembly GCA_032359355.1. Taxonomy (NCBI): domain Eukaryota; kingdom Metazoa; phylum Mollusca; class Bivalvia; order Cardiida; family Tellinidae; genus Macoma; species Macoma nasuta. Next base: position 10,268 of record JAULCE010023342.1, on the reverse strand, counting down.
ATGCTGTTTCATTCTTGATTCTCGTGTCTGATAATTTGTTCGAGAATGGTAGAATATGTTTGTCTTTCTTGATTCTCGATTCTCAGAACATATTCGCGAATGGTAGAACTGGTTGTCATTCTTGAATATCGAGTCTGAAAACGTGTTCGCGAATGGTAGATACTGGTTGTCATTCTTGATTTTCGAATCTGAAATCGTGTTCAGGAATGGTAGAATCTGGTTGTCATTCTTATATCTCGAGTCAGAGAACATGTTCGGGAATGGTAGATACTGGTTGTTTTTCTTGAATTTCGAGTCTGAAAATGTGTTCGGGAATGGTAGATACAGGTTGTCATTCTTGATTCTCGAGTCTGCAAACGTGTTCGGGAAGGATAGAAACGGGTTTTCATTCTTTATTTTCGAATCTAAAACCGTGTTCGAGAATGACAGAAAATGGTTTATCATTCTTGATTCTCGAGTCTGAAAACGTGTTCGGGAATGGTAGATACTGGTTGTCAATCCTGATTCACGAGTCTGAAAACATGTTCGCGCATGGTGGATGTTGGTTGTCATTTTTTATTCTCGAGTCAGAGAATGTGTTCGAGAATGGTAGATGATGGTTGTCATTCTTGATTCTCGAGATTGAGAATTTGTTCGAGAATGGTAGATGCTTGTTGTCATTCTTGATTCTCGAGTCTCAGATTTTGTTTGCGAATAGTAGACGCTGGCTGTCATTCTTGTTTCTCGAGTCTCAGAACATGTTCGGGAATGGTAGATACTGGTTGTCATTCTTGATTCTCGAATCTCAGAACGTGTTAGATAATGGTAGATGCTTGTTGTCATTCTTGTTTCTCGTATCTGATTATGTGTTCGATAATTGTATACACTTGTTTTCATTCTTGAATCTCGAGTCTCAGAATATGTTCACGAATTGTAGATGCTAGTTGTCATTTTTGAATCTCGAGTCTCAGAACGTGTTTGCAAATGGTAGTTACTGGTTGTCATTCTTGATTCTTGTGTCTGCAAACGTGTTCGGGAAGGAATGATACTGGTTGTCATTATTGATTCTCGAGTCTGCTAACGTGTTCGGGAACGAAAGAGACTGGTTGTCATATTTGATTTTCGAGACTCAGAACATGTTCGCGAATGGTAGATACTGGTTGTCATTCTTGAATCTCGAGTCTCAGAAAGTGTTCGAGAATACAAGATGCTGGTTGTCTTTCTTGATTCTCGTGTCTGAGAATGTATTCGAGAATAGTAGATACTAGTTCTAATTCTTGATTCTCGAGTCTGCAAACGTGTTCGGGAAGGATAGATACTGGTTGTCATTCTTGATTTTCGAATGTGAAATAGTGTTCGAGAATGGTAGATACTGGTTGTTGTTATTGAATCTCGAGTCTGAGAATGTGTTCGAGAATGGTAGATGCTGGTTGTCATTCTTGATTATCGAGTCTCAGAATATGTTCGCGAATTGTAGATACTGGTTGTCATTCTTTATTCTCGAGTCTCAGAACATGTTCGAGAATGATAGGTGCTGGTTGTCGTTCTTGATTCTCGAGTCTGAAAACGTGTTCCCGAATTGTAGATGCTGTTTATCATTCTTGATTCTCGAGTCTCAGAACATGTTCGCGAATGATATATACTGGTTGTTATTCTTGATTCTCGTGTCTGAGAATGAGTTCGAGAATGGTAGATGCTGGTTGTCATTCTTGATTATCGAGTCTCAGAACATGTTCGCGAATTGTAAATACTGGTTGTCATTCTTTATTCTCGAGTCTCAGAACATGTTCGAGAATGATAGATGCTGGTTGTCATTCTTGATTCTCGAGTCCGAAAACGTGTTCCCGAATTGTAGGTGCTGTTTGTCATTCTTGATTCTTGAGTCTCAGAACGTGTTTGCGAATTGAAGATACTGGTTGTCATTCTTGATTCTCGAGTCTGCAAACGTGATCGGGAAGGAATAATACAGGTTGTCATTCTTGATTATCGAGTTTGTAAACGAGTTCGGTAAGGATACAGACTAGTTATCATTCTTGATTTTCGAATCTTAAATTGTGTTCGCAAATGGTAGATACTGATTGTTATACTTGAATCTCGAGTCTGAAAATGTGTACGGGAATGGTAGATGCTCGTTGTCATTCTTGTTTCTCTAGTTTGAAAACGTGTTCGCGAATGGAAGGTACTGTTTTTCATTCTTGATTCTCGAGTCTGAAAACGTGTTCGCGAATGGTAGATGCTGGTTGTCATTCTTGATTTTCGAGTCTCAGAACGTGTTCGAGAATAGTAGATTCTGGTTTTCATTCTTGATTCTCGTGTCTGATTATGTGTTCGATGGTATACACTTGTTGTCATTATTGATTCTCGCGTCTCAGAACATGTGAGCGAATGGTAGATACTGGTTGTCATTCTTGAATCTCGAGTCTCAGACCATGTTCGCGAATTGTAGATGCTGGTTGTCATTCTTGATTGTCGTGTCTCAGAACGTGTTCGCGAATGGTAGTTATTGGTTGGCATTCGTGATTCTCGAGTCTGCTAACGTGTTCGGGAAGGAATGATACTGGTTGTCATTATTGATTATTGAGTCTGCAAAACGTGTTCGGGAAGGATAGAGACTGCTTGTCATACTTGATGTTCGAATCTGAAATCTTGTTTGAGAATGGTAGATACTGGTTGTTATTCTTGAATATCGAGTCTGAGAATGTATTAGGGAATGGTAGATTCTGGTCTTCATTCTTGATTCTCGAGTCTGAAAAGGTGTTTGCGAATGGTATATTCTGGTTGTCCTTCTTGATTCTCGAGTCTCAGACCATGTTCGCGAATGATAGATACTGGTTGTTATTCTTGATTTTCGTGTCTGAAAATGTGTTCGAGAATGGTAGATGCTGGTTGTCATTCTTGATTATCGAGTCTTAGAACATGTTCGCGAATCGTAGATATTGGTTGTCATTCTTGATTCTCGAGACTCAGAACGTATTCGAGAATAGTAGATGCTGGTTGTCATATTTGATTCTGGTGGCTGAGAATGTGTTCGAGAATGGTAGATACTAGTTGTCTTTCTTGATTCTCAAATCTCAAAAAATGTTCGCGAATGGTAGATACTGGTTGTCATTCTTGATTCTCGAGTCTGCAAACGTTTTCGGGGTGAATAGATACTGGTTGTCATTCTTGATTTTCGAATCTGAAATCTTGTTCGAGAATGTTATATACTTGTTGTTATTCTTGAATCTCGAGACTGAGAATGTGTTCGAGATTGGTAGATGCTGGTTGTCATTCTTGATTCCCGAGTCTCAGAACATGTTCGCGAATGGTACATACTGGTTGTCATTCTTGATTCTCGAGTCTCAGATCGTGTTTTGGAATGATAGATGCTGGATGTCATTCTTGATTTTCGAGACGCAGAACGTGTTCGAGAACAGTAGATCTTGGTTGTCATTCTTGTGTCTCGAGTCTCAGAACATGTTCGCGAATGGCAAATACTGGTTTTCATACTTGATTCTCGAGTCTGGAAACGTGTTTGCGAATGGTTGATGCTGTTGTCATTCTTGATTCTCGTGTCTGATAATGTGTTCGAGAATGGTAGATACTGGTTGTCATTTTTGATTCTCGAGTCTCAGAACATGTTCGCGAAAGGTAGATGCTGGTTGTCATTCTTGATTCACATGACTGATAATGTGTTCGAGAATGGTAGATACTAGATGTCATTCTTGATTCTCGATTCTCAGAACGTGTTCGAGAATAGTAGATGCTGGTTGTTATTCTTGATTTTCGAATTTGAAATCGTGTTCGAGAATGGTAGATACTGGTTGTTATTCTTGTATCTCGAGTCTGAGAATGTGGTCGGGAATGGTAGATACTGGTTGTCATTATTGATTCTCGAGTCTGAAAACGTTTTTGCGAATGTCAGATACTGGTTGTCATTCTGGATTTTCTTGTCTGAGAATATGTTCGAGAATTGTAGATACTGGTTGTTTTTCTTGAATTTCGAGTCTGAAGATGTGTTCCGGAATGGTGGATGCTGGTCTCAGAACATGTTCACGAACAGTAGATACTGGTTGTTATTCTTGATTCTTGAGTCTCAGAACGAGTTCGAGAATAGTAGATGCTGGTTGTTATTCTTGATTCTCTTGTCTGAGAATGTGTTCGAGAATGGTTAAGACTTGTTGTCATTCTTGATTATCGAGTGTCAGGACATGTTCGCGAATGGTAGAAACTGGTTGTCATTCTTGATTCTCGAGTCTGGAAACGTGTTCGGGAAGGAATGATACTGGTTGTCATAATTGATTTTCAAATCTGAAATCGTGTTCGAGAATGGTAGAATCTGTTTGTCATTCTTGAATCTCGAGTCTGAGAATATGTTCGGGTATGGTAGATGCTGGTTGTCATTCTTGATTATCGAGTCTCAGAACATGTTCGCGACTAGTAGATACTGTTTGTCATTCTTGATTCTCGTGTTTGATAATGTGTTCGAGAATGGTAGATGATGGCTGTTATTCTTGATTTTCGAGTCTCAGAACATGTTCGTGTATGGTACATACTGATTGTCATTCTTGATTCTCGAGTCTGAAAACGTGTTCGGGAAGGATAGATACTGGATGTCATTCTTGATTTTCGAATCTGTAATCTTATTCTGGAATTGTAGATACTGGTTGTCATTCTTTATTCTGGAGTCTGAAAACGTGTTGGCAAATGGTATATACTGGTTGTCATTCTTGAATCTCGAGTCTGAAAACGTTTTCGAGAATGGTAGATACTGGTTGTCATTCTTGATGCTCGTTTCTAAGAATGTGTTCGAGAATGGTAGATACTGGTTGTTTTTCTTGAATTTCGAGTTTGAAAATGTGTTCGGGAATGGTGGATGCTGGTTTTCATTCTTGATTCTCGAGTTTCAGAACGTATTCGCGAATGGTAGATACTGGTTGTCATTCTTGAATCTCGAATCTAAGTATGTGTTCGGGTATGGTAGATACTGGTTGTCATTCTTTATTCTCGAGTCTAAAAACGTTTTCGCGAATGGTAGATACTGGTTGTCATTCTTGAATCTCGAATCTCAGTATGTGTTCGGGTATGGTAGATACTGGTTGTCATTCTTGATTCTCGAGTCTAAAAACGTGTTCGCGAATGGTAGATACTGGTTGTCATTCTTGATTCTCGAGTCTGAAAACATGTTCGCGAATGGTAGATCCTGGTTATCATTCTTCATTCTCGAGTCTGTAAACGTTTTCGCGAATAGTAGATACTGGTTGTAATTTTTGATTCTCGTGTATGAGAATGTGTTCAAGAATTGTAGATACTGATTGTTTTTCTTGAATATCGAGTCTGAAAATGTGTTCGGGAATGGTGGATGCAGGATGTCATTCTAGATTCTCGTGTCTGATAATGTGTTCGAGAATGGTATATACTGGTTGTCATTCCTGATTTTCGAGTCTCAGAACGTGTTCCCGAATGATAGTTGCTGGTTGTCATTCTTGATTCTCGAGTCTCAGAACGTGTTCAAGAATAGTAGATGCTGGTTGTCATTCTTGATTCTCGAGATTGAAAATGTGTTGGGTATAGTGGATGCTGTTGTCATTCTTGATTCTCGTGTATGATAATGTGTTCGGGAAGGAATGATACTGGTTGTCATTCTTGATTCTCGAGTCTGAGAACATGTTCGCAAATGGTGGATGCTGGTTGTCATTCTTGATTCTCGAGTCTAAGAACGTGTTCGCGAATGGTAGATACTGGTTTTCATTCTTGATTATCGAGTTTCAGAACGTGTTCGCGAATGGTGGATGCTGTTGTCATTCTTGCATCTCGTGTCTGATAATGTGTTTGCCAATGGTAGATACTGTTTGTTTTTCTTGAATTTTGAGTATGAAAATGTGCTCGAGAATGGTGGCAACTGGTTTTCATTCTTTGTTCACGTGTCTTAGAATGTGTTCGGGTATGGTAGATACTGGTTGTCATTCTTGATTCTCGAGACTGAAAACGTGTTCGCGAATGGTAGATACTGGTTGTCATTCTTGATTCTCGAGTCTGAAAAAGTGTTCGCGAATGGTAGATACTTGTTGTCATTCTTCATTCTCGAGTCTGAAAACGTGTTCGCGAATAGTAGATACTGGTTGTCATTCTTGATTCTCGTGTCTGAGAATATGTTAAAGAATTTTAGATACTGATTGTTTTTCTTGAATTTCGAGTCTGAAAATGTGTTCGGGAACGGTGGATGCTGGATGTCATTCTAGATTCTCGTGTCTGATAATGTGTTCGAGAATGTTAATACTGGTTTTCATTCCTGATTTTCGAGTCTCAGAACATGTTTGCGAATTATGGATGCTGGTTGTCATTCTTGATTCTCGGGTCTCAGAACGTTTTTGCGATTGGTAGATACTGGTTGTCATTCTTGGTTCTCGAGTCTCAGAACGTGTTCGCGAATGATAGATGCTGGTTGTCATTCTTGATTCTCGAGTCTCAGAACGTGTTCGCAAATGGTAGACACTAGTCATTCTTGATTCTCGAGATTTAAAACGAGTTAGCGAATGGTGGATGCTGTTGTCATTCTTGAATCTCGTGTCTGATAATGTGTTTGAGAATGATAGATACTGGTTGTCTTTCTTGATTGTTGAGTTTCAGAACATGTTCGCGAATGGAAGATACTGCTTGTCATTCCTGAATTTCGAGTCTCAGAACGTGTTCAAGAATAGTAGATGCTGGTTGTCATTCTTGATTCTCGTGTGTCAGAACATGGGAATGGTGGATGCTGGTTTTCATTCTTGATTCTCGAGTCTCAGAACGTGTTCGCGAACGGTATATACTGGTTTTCATTCTTGATTCTCGAGTCTCAGAACATGTTCGCTAATGATAGATGCTCGTTGTCATTCTTGATTCACGAGTTTCAGAACGTGTTCAAGAATAGTAGATGCTGGTTGTCATTCTTAATTAGCGAGTCTCAGAACATGTTCTCGAATGGTAGATACTAGTGTCATTCTTGATTCTCGAATTTGAAAACGAGTTTGAGCATGGTAGATACTGGTTGTCATTCTTGATTCTCGAGTCTGCAAAAGTATTCGGGAAGGAATGATACTGGTTCTCATTCTTGATTCTCGAGTCTGAAAACGTGTTCGCAAATGGAAGATACTGTTTGTAATTCTTGAGTCTCGAGTCTGAAAACGTGTTCGCGAATGAAAGATACTGGTTTTCATTCTTGTTTCTCGTGTCTGAGAATGTGTTCGAGAATGGTAGATACTTGTTGTTTTTCTTGAATTTCGAGTCTGAAAATGGGTTCGGGAATGGTGGATGCTGGTTGTCATTCTTGATTTTCGTGTATGATATTGTGTTCGAGAATAGTAGATGCTGGTTTTCATTCTTGATTCTCGTGTCTGAGAATGTGTTCGAGAATGGTAGATACTAGTTGTCATTCTTAATTCTCGAGCCTGCAAAAGTATTCGGGAAGGAATGATACTGGTTGTCATTCTTGATTCTCGTGTCTGAACACGTGTTCGCGAAGGGAAGATACTGTTTGTCATTCTTGAGTCTCGAGTCTGATAACGAGTTCGCGACTGGTAGATACTGGTTTTCATTAATATTCTCGAGTCTGAAAATGTGTTCGCGAATGGAAGATACTGGTTATCATTCTTGATTCTCGAATCTGAAATCGTGTTCGAGAATGGTAGGTACTGGTTGTTATACTTGAATCTCGATTCTGAGAATGTGTACGGGTATGGTAGATACTGGTTGTCAATCTTGATTTTCGAATCTGAAATCGTGTTCGAGAATGGTAGAAACTGGCTGTTTTTCTTTAATCTCGAGTATGAGAATGACTTCGGGAATGGTAGATACTGGTTGTCATTCTTGATGCTCGTGTCTGATAATGTGTTAGAAAATGGTATATACTTGTTGTCATTCCTGATTTTCGAGTCTCAGAACATGTTCGCGAATGGTAGATACTGGTTGTCATTCTTAATTATCGAGTCTGAAAACGTGTTCGCTAATGGTCGATACTGGTGGTCATTCTTGATTCTCGAGTCTGAAATCGTGTTTGCCAATGGTAGAACCTGTTTGTTTTTCTTGAATTTCGAGTATGAAAATGTGTTCGAGAATGGTGGGTACTGGTTGTCATTTGTTATTCACGTGTCTGATAATGTGTTCGAAAATGGGTTCTTGATTCTCGAGTCTCAAAACATGTTCGCAAATGGTAGATTCTGGATGTCAGTCTTGATTCTCGAGTCTCAGAACGTGTTCGTGAATGATAGCTACTGGTTATCTTTCTTGATTCTACAGTCTCAGAACGTGTTCGAGAATAGTAGATGCTGGTTGTCATTCTTGATTCTCGAGTCTGAAAACGTGTTCGCGAATTATCGATGCTGTTGTCATTCTTGATTCTCGTGTCTGATAATGTGTTCGAGAATGGTAGATAATGGATGTCATTCTTGATTTTCGAGTCTCACAACATGTTCGTGTATGGTAGATACTGATTGTCATTCTTGATTCTCGAGTCTGAAAACGTGTTCGGGAAGGATAGATACTGTATGTCATTCTTGATTCTCAATTCTCAGAACATATTCGCAAATGAAAAATACTGGTTGTCATTCTTGATTCCTGAGTCGGCAAACGTGTTCGGGGGGGAATGATAATGTTTGTCATTCTTGATTCTCGAGTCTGCAAACGTGTTCGCGAATGGTAGATAGTGGTTTTTTTTTCTTGAATCTCGAGTCTGAAAATGTGTTCGGGAATGGTAGATACTGGTTGTCAATCTTGATTCTCAAGCCTGAAAACGTGTTCGCGAATGGTCGATACTGGTTGTTTTTCTTGAATTTCGAGCATGAAAATGTGTTAGGGAATGGTGGATACTGGTTGTCATTTTTGATTCTCGTATCTGATAATGTTTTCGGGAATGGTGTATACTGGTTGTCATTCTTGTTTCTCGTGTCTGTAGATGTATTCGAGAAAAGTATACACTGGTTGTCATTCTTTTTCTCGAGTCTCAGAACATGTTCGTGTATGGTAGAAACTGAGTGTCATTCTTGATTTTCGAGTCTGAAAACGGGTTCGGGAAGTATAGATACTGGATGTCATTCTTGATTTTTCGAATGTGTAATCATGTTCGAGAATGGTAGATACTGGTTGTCATTTTTGATTCTGGAGTCTGAAAACGTGTTCGCGAATGGTATATACTGGTTGTCATTCCTGAATCTCGAGTCTGAAAATGTGTTCGCGAATGGTGGATGCTGATTGTCATTCTTGTTTCTCGTGTCTGATAATGTGTTTGAGAATGATAGATACTGGTTGTCATTCTTGATTCTCGAGTCTCAGATCATGATCGAAAATTGTAGATACTGGTTATCAGTCTTGATTCTCGAGTCTCAGAACATGTTCGCGAATGGTAGATGCTGGATGTCATTCTTGATTCTCGTGTCTGATAATGTGTTGGACAATGGTAAATACTGGTTCTTTATTTTGTTGTCTGAGAATGTGTTCGAGAATGTTCGATACTAGTTGTCTTTCTTGATTCTCGAGTCTCAGAACATGTTCGCGAATGGTAGATGCTGGTTGTCATTCTTGATTCTCGTGTCTGATAATGTGTTGGAGAATGGTAGATACTGGTTGTCATTCTTGATTCTAGTGACTGATGATGTGTTCGAGAATGGTATAATCTGTTTGTCATTCTTGATTCTCGAGTCTCGGAATATATTCGCGAATGGTAGATACTGGTTGTCATTCTTGATTTTCGAGTCTGAAAACGTGTTCGCGAATGGTAGACACTGGTTGTCATTCTTGATTCTCGAGTCTGCCATTCTGTTCGGGAAGGATAGATACTAGTTGTCATTATTGATTCTTGTGTCTGAGACTGTGTTCGAAAATGGCAGATACTAGTTGTCATTCTTGATTCTCGAGTCTCAGAACGTGGTCGCGAATGATAGATACTGGTTATTATTCTTGATTCTCCAGTCTGCAAAAGTGTTCGGGAAGGATAGATACTTGTTGTCATTCAAGATTCTCGAGTCTGCAAACGTGTTTGGGAAGGATGGAGACTGGTTGTCATTCTTGATTTTCTAATCTGAAATCGTGTTCCTGATTGTAGATACAAGTTGTTATTCTTGAATCTCGAGTCTGAGAATGTGTTCGGTAATGGTAGATACTAGTTGTCATTCAAACCTGTTCGGGAAGGATTGATACTGGTTGCCATTCTTGATTTTCGAATCTGAAATCGTGTTCAAGAATGGTAGATACTGGTTGTTAAAACATTTTTGTGACGTCATCCCATTGTTCTCACCGTCCATTATTTCTAATAATGTACGGCATTCAATGGGCCG
>JAULCE010023341.1:0-22503 GCA_032359355.1 Macoma nasuta | reverse complement strand
GGATTTTGGTACCGAAACCGACGATATGCAAATGTATTTGGGAAATCTGATAATTCCTCGCCCTAGTTCATATGTATTGTCGCCGAATTTCGATACTTTTTCTGTAAACTCTATCTGTTTTTCATTATTTTTTATATTTCCTTAATAGAGTATGATACATGAAAAGAATTATCTTGGTAAGTGTTGCATTAACCAACAATTTATCTAAAAATTAAAAAAAGATAAGAAAACATTGAATTCGGATTTGTTCATCCGAAATTGGCCAACATATAGATGTGTTCACATTTTCTAAAGCATGTACACACAAAATTAGTATGGTGCCCCTAATTTTCTTGTTACTATTATGTTTAGAAATGTTTAATTACTACCTCTGCCAAATGTTAAGACATTCTTTTTTCAATTTCATTTGGACGAGTATCTCTTAAAATACAGAACTGTTGGGCAGTTTTAAATTAGATTGTTCTGTCGTATCCTTTTGAAAGAGGACCACGGTGTCAAAATTTGGATTCGAATCTGAGGAGACACTGAATTACTCAATACATTTTTGGATTCAAACTGTTTGCCATGCTGATTTGTTGGTAGGGTAGAAAAATCTGCTTAGTGTGTATGTTGTGGTATAAATGTAAATTTGAAAGTAGTCAATAAGATAATCAACAACAGAAAATATGAGAGAAAACTATCTGCTTCACACGCATGTTCTGGTATACTCTGAATGGATGTTCTAACAAGACCTTTTAAAAATAAATATTCAAATATTACTTATTATTATATCGTCTTAAAATTTGGTACCGAATCATGTCACTATAGCGGCGACATAAAAGTGATAAAATCATCCACCGTAACGATGGCTCGCATTTGCACGTGCGCGCAGGTGTGCTTTCATTACTTTTCCATAGAAATTTAAAATGGCGTAAGAAAATCAATACCCGTGGTCGTTGCAGTGTTCTATTGCGATACCAACATATGCATAAATATTTGTTTCGTTAATATTATAAATATCATATCATAACTGATTGGAAATGATTTGAATGAATGAAACAGGAATTATACATGTTGAATATGGGTGTTGTTGACCGTCGTGTTCGATAAGGGCCTGCAATGACCACCGACTTAATTGAGCTGCATCGTATGTTCAATCAGGTGTTGATCAATAAGTTAAACAGTATTATCAGAAGTACATACTGTTCATGAGGTGAATAATTTGCTAAGAGCCAGACGTGCTCGCACGTAATATCAATTACTGATGTTCCAAAATGTGATTGACTTTTCACATTAAAAATAAATCATTGGATTCCTGACGAAATTTGATAGCATGGCATTGTATTTGTATTTTTTCTTTTTTATATAGAAATCATATTGAAGTAAAAAGTCAATGAAATAAGTAGACTGTATTTACTTTACGTATATGATATGATTAGGTTCAACCAATCTAATGGTTAAATGGTGGTAAAATAACCAATGCACTAAAGTACTAGTTATAACATCCTTTCAGTGTAATCTTGAAAGTCATCAAATAATTTAAATAATTACATCATTTTACAAATATATCAAACAATAACTGCAAAAGTGACACTTATTAAAGTACTCCTGTTTGGGTAAATTGATCAAAGGAAATCAGCTACTTTGAGCAGATATCAATTTAACAGCGGTTCAAACAAACAGCAGGACCTGAGTTGGTTTATTTACCAAAACAATCACAAGCTCGTGAAAACATTGGTGAAAATAAACCCCGATCTTAGATCAGTAAATATTCGTCACTAACATTCTTATCCTGCTAGAAATCATTACATTTTTTAGGACATTGACTTGTTAACCAATGTGTGCCTCAAATATTAAGTGGACTCGTCCAAATTAATGCCAGGAACAGATCATTTGAAAGTTTAAATGGATGCTTGATTAAAAGAAGTACTATTTTCTACAATTTTGGATTATCTTATAGATTTTCAACAGTTCAGTCCCTACTTAGAGGGATCTTAAAAGAGCCCTCTGATCTGGGTCTTAACTGTTTGCAATCGTCCCTTTAAGAAGGCGCTAGGTACACATGGGTTAAAATACATGGTTTAACATTCAGAGATTTAAAAGATGCCATCTTAGCAAATATTGAATCTGTATGGCAACTCCTTTTGGATCAACTAACGTGGATACATAGGGATTGCAACAATAATTTTCCAAACCAAAAAAAACTTGCAATCAATTAAAATTATGCTGCACATAATTTGTAGCCTGTATAGTGTTTACAGTTATAAAATACTGTAAGCTACCTTACAGATGATTGAACACTTATGACCATGTACTACACAGGGCTGCGATTAGTTGCGGTCATCTTCGACCTAGAGCTGTATTTAGTCGGACAGGATCGTGGCGATTGCCTGCGACCTCACTCTCTCAAATTAATTAAAGACTAGCCAATACTACCTGTGATTACTCAATACTGCCTGTCACTATGACACGACCAGTTAAAGTTCGTCTGCAATCTTGTGGTAGCAGGTGATCTTTAAAAGATCGTAAGCCATTGTATGACTAGGCGTTAATTAAAAAAACCGTTTAGCTACCTATAAGAAGATTGGACACTCAACAGCTGATTGAACCAGATTCAAGTAATTATATCATCGATATTTTCTCCATTTTCTACTTTAAATTTGGCTCAAACTTGTTTTTGTGCTTTAAAATATTTACAGCATTTAATTTTCACTCGAAGCCATAACTCAACTTTAGCGGAGATTAAGAAAAGGAATACAATTATGAGTAGAATCGATATATTAGGATTTTATCGGAAGGCTTCCTTACATGAATTTTTTCACCCCTTCACGAGGATCGAACCTAAAGCGGTGAGATGCCAAGTGATCGCAAGTTCAAGACTTGAACCATTCTGAACCCTTAAAATGCACACACTTATAAACTTACAAAACATAACATGGTAATGAAATTCATTGTACAAAATGAGGCAATGGGGCGAATATGACTGGACAATTGCTTGTATAATTTTGATAATCATAATATTCTAACCACAATTACTCAAAGTATTCAATCGACATAACATGAGCAAGCTGCTCTTGAATGGACTTTAAAAATATCCCCTGTCCGATCATATTGACAATATTCATATAATTGTCATAAAATCAGTCGATTCCATGGTCTTGACAATAACATCAAATTATTGGGCTGTCCAAATACTTCTGTGAATGGTTAAATATATTTCAAAATACGTAGTTTAGAAGGTGTTTTTTTGACAAACACTCTTTGTTGAATATAAGAATGGATAAAACGTATACCGAAATAAGTAGATCCATTAGCTTCTTATGCATACACATGCATTATTTGTAAAATGCTACAAGCAATAGGGTCTTACTGAATGCAAGACCAATCTGTAAACTATAGTCATTTAGGTGTATCTTATTTATTAGGCCCTGCTTTGTTATCCGTATTAGAATGAAATAATATGTCAAAAAGTGCAGAATCATATCAGTTACCTTGTTAACACATATTAGTTGATCATGCAGGGTCCATACAAAAGAAAATTAACCAACTGTTAGGCCACATCACAGTTAATTACCACAAAGGCAATACTACGAAATCAATGCTAATCTCGGAGCCTAGCGGTATGACAATCATATATTGTGTCCGAAAAAGTCAGGAAGTAGACATTGAATTTTCCAAATAATATACTTTAAATCACACAAGAACTACTTGCTATGTAACGAGCTTGACATATTTTAGAACACTACAGAAGCTACATAAGAGGATGTTGTGTGTTCAATTATTATCATAATAACCCTAAGCTTTCGGCCACCAGGATATGGAAAATTTGTGTATATCCTTATCAGGCCAATCTTGAAATCATTTTGATCAAAATCTACAAAGTTTCCAGCCCCACTAATCATTTTGAACACATACTTATATTACGATACAATCAACTTGTCTTGTTTTAGGATAATAACTATTATGCATTGGGTCGGCCGAATATTTAAAACACGCTAAAAGAATATGTTACTTTCTATTCAGGCATTCATTCTTCTGTGACAAAATGTTATATTAATTGATTCAGATAAATAGCGTGTCATTTTTCTGGGTTAGATTCTGCCTGAATATAGGTTCCGAGACTCGGGAAGGGTGGGTCCCCGACCAAGCGACACATCTTGTCGGCTCAGATCTAGATCTAAACTAGTTGCTCGAGTAATTCATGATCTACACAGTTGAAAGCATGAATCAAAGGTATGCACACACTGATGGATTTTCTATGAAAGCTTGAGCTATAGAATATGTAACAAGCATAAATTGGATCCCATATAAATAAACTTATACCGGAATTTACATACTGTCAAGACATCGGAAGTTCGAATTTCATTCGAACTTCCGGTAAATGAGACTTATCAAAAAAGGCCCTGCAACTAATATATGTGCTTACACACCAAACACCTTTATGTGATGGACCATAAATAATGTGTTCGACAAGCATACATTCGAGCCAACCGAGCCCGAAACATCGAAGGTCGACTGTATTCTGAAGTTTGGCTTAAATATGATAATTATGGTTTCTCACAAATAAAGACCAACATAATACAAATGTGCATTACTTAATCGTAATTATTAAAGCGTTTGTAATGAAGATAGATTTTCCACATTTATATGTCAAGGCGCTTGAGTTCCTGTGCTAAAACAGTAACGTAACATATATACGAAGTATTATTTTGTAATTATTTATCACAAACTATCCGGTCTTATACGACATTCAAACTGTTTGTCTCTTTTAATCTATTTCGGCAAAGCTCAGAGGTCTTACATTATTCTCCAACTCATTCTCATACTCGAGATTCAAGACTCAAGACTCAAGAAACGTCTATTTTAGTCAAATTGCAACAATAAAGGTCGGTTTCTAAACTTTCTATGTCTCCGTGCCCGCTGTCCACCTCCGTGCTCCGCGTCCGACTTAACACTCGTATCCCTTTTCTACGTCTGCGTGATTGTGGGAACTTTCTCCTATGACTAAAACCATTATCAAGCCGATCTCGACCATAGTGATAACGTCATCTAGCTTGGACCCGGTTCAGACACCGATTAACTCGGTGACTTGTACGGATCTAAACTGTTTGACGCTCAGGCCAAAATTTCACAAAATGTCAGACGAATTAAACAAGGTTTAAAGATCAAGCAGACTAGAATCCAGTGGACTATTATTTTGGCGGCAGAAAAAGGGTTAAGTTTGAGCAATCAAGATGTCATTCACGCAAGAATATTACCTTTCAAATGATGCGTGCCACTCTCCGTGAAACTCATACTCGTAAAATGTAGGCACAGATAGTGGATACGCAAGAAATAATGTGAAGTTGCCTGACCTATGGGAAATAATAAATAAATAAAAAGAATAATAAATAAACTAAATCAAGAAGAGTTTTCAATATGCTTTATACATTAAGCAAATAATAGTCGGTAAATGTGCTGTCATTGGTTGAAGGACATCTGACAATAGGGATCACCGGACGCGGATATACGAGTTCGAAGCAATGTCAGACCAGTAGTACTCTTAGCCCTTTCTTCCACCAGCTATTTTTAGACTTATCCACATGGAAAACATCTGTTGAAAAATATGAAAGAGTATAGGCAAAGGATAAATGTAATTTTCGAATTTTATTGAAATAATTGTAATAAATGGAGCATTTGCTCGTTACGAGCAAATGCTCATTTTTTCTTTAAAGTTTGAATTAGCCATTAGTTACAGAGGCGCTAAAAGGCGCTTCTGTGGGGAAAAGATTAATATATATTATATTATATAGCCTGACCAGACTTTGGAAGTTTACCAAGTAAGCTACAATATTTAAAACGATCACAATTGATGCTAATATAATACTAGATACAGCCTTAGGCCCATATACATTCATTTCAAGATATAGGGTACATAAAACCCCAATATAGCCAATAAAAGTACAAAGATAATTAACCCTTATTCTGCCATTCATGACTTTGATATGTTCAAACAGCTTAGACACAGTATTGACGCCGAGTTACATTTCGCATTATTATAATATGTGCTGTTTTGGACTCGGGGCTAAAAGTTTTACCATTTGAAGTGGATCACACAAGGTTTCAAAAAACCCAGACGAAAATTATAGCAGACATCATTTTCAGCAGGCAGCAGGATAAGGGTTAACATATCTGATTTATAAATGAATAAAAAGCAATTAGATAGTCACTGATTATTTTAATGTTCAACCATTTTCCGACATTTGGTCTATTGTTTACAATACATTTTCTTGATTTTTTCCGTCGCTTTATCAAATATCCCGAGTAACAGCAAACTCATCTGGCTTGTTTCTGTCAACCAGCGGAAGGACTCGCATATTCGGACCCCTTTGCAAAATTGTTCTGTAAAATGTAGACAACAGCCGTGTAGACAAATAATGGTGCAAGCATTACTACATAAAACATATTTAAAGGAATAAGGGGAACAGGTCAATGAACAATGCATTTGATTTAGTTCAAAACATACGTCACTAAGGTTGCATGAATAAAGTTTCATAAAAAACACTTAGTATTTTAGCTTTCAAACTGCCCATAGTAAATATTTACAATGTGAAGAAAGTTATTTTGGATCCAAACTGTTTTGTATTCAAAATAAATTCCAAGGTTTCACGTGAGTAATTCTTTTATTGCGCCATCACTTAACCAATATTTAAAAAAAGTTTGCATAAATGTAATTTTGTATCACCATCCCCATAGCCCAGTGGTTAGCGCGTCTGCTTGGAGTTCGGAAGGTCCTGGGTTAGAATCCCGGGCCGGGTTAAACCAAAGACTTGAAAATTATAAGTAATGGTTGTCCTCCTTGACGCTCAGGATTTTGGGTTAGCAATACAACTGGTTCATCGGTGTCGGAACAAAGTGACCGGCCGGGTCCAGTCCCAGGTGTATTCCATAAGTCACACGGAGTGTCGACATGAGAGGTGCTATGCCGTTGTGGCACACTCCAAACTAAAAGAGCAGCACCATGCTATAACGCCGTACGGCGAACGGAAAAATGTATAGAGAAAAATAATAACACAAATTTAGATATACTTTAAGTCTCCTGTTTTGTGATAAGTAGGTGTATATTATAAGCGTTTCATTCATTTTGTCTGCTAAACCATATATAGATTAGATTGGTAGAAACTGAATGAATACGAACGTTTCAGTGTCCATATGGATAACCCAACGTTATATGAATTATGATGCAAACATTATTTTGTTGAGTGTTATCTAAGGATTATTACTTCCAGATAATGATAAAATTTGATTTTCGAGAAAATGATTTTCAGCTTTCTATACAGAGATATTGAAGGCAATGGTAATGCCCAACAGATACTCATATTTTTAAGGTATCAATACTGTTTTAGCCATTTTAAACAGGTTCACTTCTAGAAAAGTCTACCAAATTGAATTGGAAATCATATTATTGGTCTTCTTTTGGGGAAAAATAGTTTTGTTTGTCCATTTTCGGTAGGGGTTTATCTAAATACCATACAATTCTTGCCAACCTTAAATATTTACTTATTAACTATAGTGTTGAAGAAAATATTACTTAAATTTCTGATTTTGTAAGGCACATTAATTTCTTCACGTACTTTCCAAAGAGATGTACTCAGTGTTTACATTATTTGTAAACAGGGAATACTCGGTCGTAGTCCGAAGCACTGCTCCGTCTTTTTTTCCTGCACTGTTTTGAGCCTATCAAAGTACTTCTGGAAAACCTGTAACAATAAGTGGAACATGATAGTAACAAATAGTTTCTTCTGTACTTGACCAGTCAGAAAATGGTTTAAACCCTTTCCTCCACAGAATCACTTTTAAGTGCCTCTGTTACTGGTGGCTATTTAACACATTGTGGGAAATGATACATTTACTCGTAACGAGCAAATGCCTCGTTTTTGCAATGATTTCAATACAATCTGAAAATGGCATGTTTCGCTTGCCTAGATTTTCACCTGTAGGGTAAAGGATAAACCCACTTCTTACTTACCATGTTTATTTACACATTTGGCAAACAGTGAAGACCATGATTAGACAGCTATTGTCTACTTCCGGTCTGCACTGTTTGCCTATATACGTTGTTTGCCACGCGCCATTCTCATTTTGTATGGACAACACGAACTTTTTAATTATTTTAGTGTCTTAGTTATATGAATTAATTTTAACAGTGGGTGGACTTTCAAATCAAAATTTAGGAAGTTAAGGGTTAAATACATGCGCAAAACAGAACTTTTGATACAACATTAATGACAAATTCGATATTTTGAACTGTGTAACAAGCTTCCAAAGATGTACATAAATCACATCATATAATCAGCAACACTACTAGCAGGAAACAACTACAGTGTTTCAAAATTGAGCCTTTGCCTCATATGCTATATTGAGACACTTCATTTATAAGATGATTTGATGAAGCGGTAGAAGATCTACAAGAAAGGAAGATGCATATTTTAATTAATTTTGAAAACAATGTGGAAAATGAAGCTCCTCATGAGCAAATGCTCTATTTTTTACCACGCTGTTAAATGTAATCTGCTAGAGAGGCGTCGAATAGGTCCTTCTATCGGGTAAAGGGTTACATAAGAACGTTAAGTCGATCGTTTGATACAATTTGTAATCAGTTTGGACCCTAATATCCACAAAGTAACCCTGCATTACATCAATATTCTAACTGTTTGGCATGATAACTGTGTTTTTTTTCATATGTTTTGGAAAGCAAATAATTGAAATATAAATACTGCGTAGCGTGTTTAAGGGTTTAAACTTAAAATACCTGTTAACTGTCATCCTTACCCCTTTCACCGCCGTAGTCGCCTAACAGTGCAGTCACAGATCAGCCGCCGCCTTTCAAAGGCGGCGTCTGATCGGGGACTTCACATTTTGCCCTCTAAATGAGTATTTTATAGAGGTATCGAAAAGTTTTTTTTTCTATATTAAGATGTTTTTCATTTCGTAAAACAATGATCTTAAACGTACCGTAGACGACAGATATAAATTTTGCGCCGAAAGAGTAAACCATTTAGGGTATGTTTACAAATAATGACACCTTTTTTTCAAACAGTTCTTGCTTATATCAGGCAGCCTCTAACCCCTTTACTTTACCCGAACCATAGTGTTATATGCAACCATCTTAGATCTAGGAGTTAATCGGCGTCTCATCCGGATCCAAGCTGTTTGACACTCGGCCTATATTTTTGTCAAAATTTATGTTAATCTGTGCAGTTTGAAAACAATGCAGACGAATTATTGCACAAGCGCAGAATTGTCTGCTGATGTGAAGGGACTAAAGGATCAGGTCAACATATGTTGGATCGGCTGGGCTTCTCGATCCTGTCAGCCATGTAATAGCCTTTCTTCTTATGAAGTAATAAACTAGTATATTAATATTCGATAAGGATGGGGTCTCAACAGAAATAGTCATACAAATAAGAATGCTCAAGTTTAAAATAAAATCTTTATTAGGAGCGTTTTTAATATCTTTAACAGAAAACTCAATTTTTGAACCCTGTTCACTATGTGACATTTAAAACAGTGCATATTCAGACCGACCGTCAAGCCTGTGATGTGGCAGTTATTCTGTGTTAGCTCTATACATTTCAGAGTTAAGTTTGATTCTTCGTGTGACTCTCCTGCAAAGCAAAATACCAATATTAAAGGCCTTTTGTTCAATATAGTGACTTATTTGAGAATTTACTGTCAATACTATTGTTTTCCTTATAGAGAGTTAATATGTACACAATATAATACCTTTTGAAGCATATTATAAGTCGTAACTTCATGAACATTTATATTAAGATTCCATCACTTGGAATAAATCTAAGCTACTTTACGATATCAAGCACGCAGAGAAATTATTTTTTTTACTATAGACAGGGTAGAGCTAGACCCATTATCTCATATAAGCAAACAACACGGACAGCATCAGACAGCTTCGGATATTGGTCTACACTGTGTGGAAGCCCCATACATTGTATATTTGAAAAAAAGGAATAAAGCAGACTTACCTTTATTGTCTCCCAGTCTGTACTGTGTACGACAAGATGAACATTCCTGATGCATGTGCTTTTATTCTCCATTGCCCAGCTCTCCAAAGCATCGTGCATTCCACGGCAGACAACATGTCGGGGGTATCCCATGAAGCCGGTCCCCAGTGCTGGCATAGCCACTGAAGAATACTTATTACCTTCGGCAAGTCCAAGGAATGTTTGTATAATTGTTTTCAATTCCTGTAATCAGAGTGCAACTAAATAAAGTCAAACGTGTTTAGGAAACCATACCATATGGAAACATAGATCACTAAAACAGGCGGTAACGTAATGCAGACTAAATGTAGATATAATGTGGACACTCTAGGAAGAACATTTTGTATTAGCTTTTCCCTGCATTATGCGAACATTTGACTGCCAGACTAGTAATGCATTATTTCTCGACGGTTACTTAATACAGGTCTCTTCAATGTTATGACTTGCAACCTAAAATGAGTAACGTCCTGAAATCGTAGCAACGGCCAAAACTTGATGGTCCTTACTATTTACATTTATGTTTAGACTCTTCCCCTGAAATATTAATTATATTTTGAGTAAGTTAAGCATGTAGATGAGATAACGTTTCCATGGCATACAGGCTAGACTCAGGCGAAACATTTACACAGTGCAGACCCTGCTGAAAATGCTCCGATCGGGGTTAACGTTGTTAGCAAAACGACTGCATATCTGTATTTCTATAGTGAAGGGTTAATATTCAATGCTCAACATCAAATGCTCACTGAATTCTGAAACATAACCAAGACGCCTTATAGGCATGACACATTGGTGACAGGTACTCCTTATTACGATCTAAAGTTTTGGCACTCCAATTACATATTGAAAAAGAAACGGCATAACACTTACTTTTTGTATTTGTCTGCACTCATTTAAGTCATTATTAATTTAACCAATATTATTCAAACATTTTGTATCACGATTTTAAACAAGACTGTATGGAATGCAAAACCATTATCCAACTTCTCACAACTGTAATGAAAATTGCAAAAAGTTTAACTCCGGATTAGACGCCATGTCAATTGACATATGTTACGGACTGATCCTGTTTGACAATATCAGGTAATATTTTCTAAAGTACTGAATAATTCAGTTCATAGATATTGATAAATTCAGTCAATTTGTAACATTCTATTGACGAGAATTACAGTAGACGGTACTTTAAGCAGTACGTAAATGATTGACATTTTCCTTGATTTACGCATTATAATTATTTTGCACAATGTCGCCCAATATCAGACAGCTCCTAAAGAAGCTGTTTCGTAATTGTACAAATTTAACTCGAGACTACCATGTCCAAAATGGAAAAATGTGCCCAATTGCAATGTTTATACAATCAAATGGTAAGTAGGATACAGAAGAGTGGTGAATATTCATAAAGTAAATAACTTAAATCTGGAAATGGAACGGAAGCTCAGATTACCTCTTCAGAATTTTCTCCCGGAGGCGACAGAACTGTTAGGCAAACAGATTTGCATGGCAAATTTCCTCCGTCAATTATAACCACCTGTCGCATCTCTAGTCTTCCAAACTTAGATTTACACTCGTTTTGTAGAGTGTAACCTCCAACATCAAACAAATCTTTACAGGCTCCGCCTTTTCCTAAGTCCAAGTTCTCGTTTGTGGTAACCAAAACGCAGTCCACCTAAAATATTCACGCAACACTAATTAAGCCCTCTGTATGCTGCTTGAGGATCGCAATGTCGATAAAGTTTGGACACTTAACTAGCTGCAAAAATGAGATTTGCAGGTATTCGAAATATGCCAGACACGTTGTTGTAAAATAAAATGCAATCTGCGGCTTTTTGCTAAGCTGGTCATCTTGGTTGATATTCAACTGATCATAAAAGCTATAGCAAATTTCAAAGTGAAATTGGTAGAATTGTGATTGTGTGAAACTTTATCAATTTTCATAACAATTCTAAAACAAATGATCCATATTTGACTTACTTAGTTCAAGCTGTTTCATTCGTACGGTACTTTAAAGTATAAAATATATAAGAAGTATTGCTTATATAAACAATGAATTAATGACTATGGTCAGCATAGCTTTATGCGGTGATCACAATCGACAGTTAAATAGACAGGGAACCACTCTAGTTTTTGTTGTCAAAACGTATTAATTAGTCAGTACAGTCATATTTGTTGCACGCGCCTCGACTGAGAATTCTGATGTTAATTTGAAAATAATCAATGGTAAGAAAATCTAAAAATCTGGAAACCGGAACCAAATACCAAACAATGTTTTGACTTCTTTTTACCTACCTGATATGTACTTGAAGTTGGTTAGGTTATGAATATGAAGAACCTTTCAAAACGCTATAGATTTTAGATTCTATCTTCTATACCAAATATATTAGTACCTTTAAAAACTTAAGGTGATACATTTTAATAAAACGTACCGACGCGATTGTGTATGGAACTTAGATTTCTGAGATGCTTTTCAGTGTCTATCACCCACAAAAATGCCAAGAAAAACTGTCTGTCTAAGACAATAACGGATAAATGTAAATATAAAATGTCTTAACAAGTAACATATTGATGTAAACATCAACGGGTTCCGTCTTAATCAAAATTATATACATGTAAATAAAACTTAATATAAGCATGCTGAAAAAACTCTAAAAAAAGTTTGGAAAAGCTGTTTATTCACTGTATTAATTAATGACTGTATTTAACTACCATCCATGTGTTTGAGTTACTTTGATGGCATTTTAAGATGAGATTGTATTAAACAGTTCGGGAGTCTTGAAGCAAAAGACTCATTACAACTCTGAAAAGTCGGCCATCCCGGGAACTTACTGTAAATATATTAGAACTCATTTATTGTGTTCGATATTGTGTTTGATATTGTCAGCCATAAAGGTAAATAGTGAAGTCCATAAAAAGTCAGCAAAATACACATCTTTCCAATTAGTGTCAATGTCATTTTATCATGTTGGTCAAAAACAAAGGTTTAATGTGTCCTGCAAGACCTTTCTATCTACTTTTAATAACTGCTTTATCTACATTACACTACTGGCCTCTAAATACTTTTCAAGCGCACACATACTTATAACGAACGACCATGACTTAACGTACAAACCTTTGTATTATAATAGAAACTAACTTTCCATTGTATATTTGTCTAAATATTGACAAGTACAGTCTGTTATTTTCATCATTTAATGGATCAAATTAGAACATTGTTTTATAACAAGTCAGATAGTATACAGATCTTCTACAAAGCAAGCGTATACGTAGCAACGCTTTTGTTTTACAGGTATATTAAAAGTGGACAAGAAGGTATTGCAGGATACAACACATACCAAAAAACAGCCACTCGAACAGCACAGAAACAAGTTCTTTCTCAGCAAACTCGCACAAATACACACGCACACACACGCAAACATGCGAGCACAAACATAAGCAACATATAGAAGACACACAAAGACATATAATACACATAAAGCTAAGGTGAAGACAGGAGTACCGCCTTGAAACACGGTCAGTGGCACGCCACTGGAGGTAAACAACTTTAGGGTCGCCCAAACTCATGCTTATCCCATCATCACCCAATCAGACGTACAGTTATCCTAGGTCCGTCTACTCCACAATATCAGTGCTGGCAAATCCAGTTGTAAAATGTATGTCAAACATTGACCTATATAGATCATATACTGTTTTCGCCAATCTTCAATGTACTCAATGGCTTGTCTGAAGTCAGAGTAACTGTAGGGCAGCAATCAAGGGCACGGCAGAATGGACACAATACAAAGACCTTACATCCTCCTTCCATTTCCGGCTTTCAAAGTAGTCATCATTAAGTAGTATGACCTTTTAAGTCGTCATTTATAACTTTTTACAACTATACATTAATGAAATAATATCCAACTTACTTTCTGTTCTTCAATCGACTTCACAACTAGCTGTATCTGCATTGGGCCTACTTTACCAACTGAAGTAAGGGAACAGACACTCAATCTATTAGACACAGAAACCGAGAGATATTTACCTTTACACCATAGGCATCATTTTCCACAATATTTTTTAAACCCATTCAAGAGTGGCATAATCCTGTTCTTAGACCATTTAATTGTGGATTAGCTGTCTAAGATTAGTATTACGCTCCCTTTGCAGCTTTATAGATATTGACTCAGTTTTATTCAGACGCTGCACGAAGCATTGTGAAATATAAAAGAAACCAATTTTAGGTATTAAGTGTCGTTTTACCAATAATGTCAAAAGAAATATAATTTATTACTCCTTCTCTTGGAAAATTGAATTGCCAACTGTGTAGAAACTGATATTGACGGCAAGACCTTCTTATCTACTTTAATTATCACAATAGTGTTGCCTGTGCAGCGTAGCGGCCGTAAAATGTCTCCCCGTACATGTAATCGATATTATAATCATTCCGCTTGCAGGACACGCAAATGATATACATCACACTCTTTCCACCCATATAGCATTGATCACCATTTGCACCAAGTGGTAGATTTCGTGTTCGCCGACATTTGTGTCGACATTTTGTTTTCGTACAATATAGATGTACCCGTGTGTTGATGACCCCTTCCATACTCAATTACCGATGAACCAACTAAAAAAACCATTACTAAAATAAACAGATTAAAAAATGCACTCTGTGTCTACTGTTCAAATTCCTCAAAATGTTACAAACTTTTATTTACTCCAAACTTCCGTGCGTATAAAACCCCTTAATCTTCAATCGGCTTCATCATTTTCACGTACCATCAATCTCCATTAACAAGTGTTTTTACGATGGACCTTAAGTAGTGATATCTCCTTTAAAATATATTCAGCCTTTATCATACTTTAATAAGCGTACGCTTCACAAACGACACAGAGTGTATCCTAGAATTAATAAGTGCAATGCCAAGATAGATAGATAGATATATATCTTTAGTGTTTTTTATTGTAAAGATGCCCTCAGACGTTACTTGAAATACTGCTCATATCATTTATGTTTTAACTTAACTAAAACCTAACTGGGGTTTTCAGTATGTTGGTCAAACAGGTCGCGCTTTGAAAACTAGATTCCGCAAACATACAAACCCGTGCCGCATTGAAAAACTCAGGAACATTTGATATCAACATTTTTGTCAATCTTGACATTTTTTCAAAGATGTTGTAGTTCAGCCTATCGAACACCTATCCTACGATAGTACTGCCACAAATAGTTTCAAATCGAAATATAGGTTTATTGCTGAACTCAATTGGATTAAAAAAATGCAAACCCTGTTTCCTTTAGGTATATATGACAATATTTATCAGATGGGTAACATTTCTAAAGATCCTACCATTAAATTTTTTTTCTATTTTTTCTATTTAATCTAGGTCACATGGCATTTGTAAAATGGAATTGTTAAACGAAAATCCAACCTAAAGATGTCTACTTTGGATTTACATATCTTACGCTTATCATTTGGCAAACATTGCATGTTGTCTCGGCTTTCTTCCTTATTTATTTCAGCTTAAAGGGAGATTGACGAAATGGCTAATAAAATAATATTTCGCAACGATCCTCTCAATGAAACTGCTTCTTTAGTTCAAAATTATACCCAACATGTTCTCAGATCCCATATTGATACAGCATCTGATCATACAAGAACCTTTTTGAAAATTCCTTTCACAAACAAAGGTTATGATTTAATTGACCTCCAACGCATATTAAGAGATAAAAATGTCTTAGACTCTATTTCCAAGAACTTTAAAAATACAGAGCCGCCGATTGTCTGTTAAGAAGTATTAGGTTCAATAACAATACAATTGTTTCAGACTTAAAGATTGAGGAAATTTTACCGGATAACTGTGTGTGTGCATCCTCGAAATTTTGTTACTCTCCGGTGTGGCAATATACTTTTGGCAATTTTGACAACATCAAAGATAAACGGCTTAGGAATTTACTTACTAAAGTTCCGAAAGTTTGATTACCTTCTGCTATAGATTTTGACTCTTGCCGTGCTAGCACTGCAGAGGCTCTGCAGATTTTTTGTAATAAATGGTGTCTGTTATAAATGTGTTTGAAATGCATCAATACCTTTTTTTATTCACGGAAATGTAATAGTATGTTTTATATGCTGACTGTATTAGTTCTTTCTTGCTGTTTAGCGTGTCTGTTTTTCAAAGAAAAGTTATTGTAACACCCTTTGCGTCTTCTGCGTCACAAATCTTTAAACTTACCTCAAAACTCAACACACTTCAACATGTTTAAATGAAATTTGGTTTTAGGAACAATAAGGATGTGTATACCACGCCACATGACTCTGGCTTAAACATTCAGGTTTATACAATCAAGCCACACATAATAAAGTGGTGTACATTTTGGTGTTATGCAAAGAATGAAGATCCGACCAGATGCAACAGTTTATCAAAAACAGAGCTTTATGGATAGATTGAATATATGATTATATATCTATATGCTAGAGTTGCTGGCAAGTGTAACACTGATCATTTTTTGAATTATAGCTGTAGATGATGGCTTTTAAAACATTGTTGAAATTTGAGCATTATTTAGAATGAGCAGATGCTCAATTTACCACATTGTTTTCAAGTCATTCAAATTTGATGTTTTCCTTTCTCTGAAGATATTTTCATATCTATCATGAATCTCATCATGACCTAATCTAAATATAGTTGTCGATGTAAAGCCTGAATGAAATCATTACATGCAGATTCATCATTTATTTGAGACTTCTATAAATAAAAAAGGGCTTGTATATTAAAACTGAGGTTCTGGCAGCGGTTTGACATCTGGATAAAACCTGAGAATATTTTTTTTATTGCTTCGGACTGGTTTGATTATTTCCATGAAATTGCCTCAAATAATGGCATGCATATAAAATTTATATTTCTTATTCATCAAAATGTTCATTTGAATTAAGTCCTATTTTCAACAATATGTTGTTTATTGATTGCTATTTTACTCCTCTCGACCAAGTATTTAACCACTTCACTGGTTATCCCCAGCCATAGTGTGATGCAAACAACTTTGATCCGAATGAGACGTCGAGATACTCGGCGTCTTATCCGGACCCAAGCTGTTTGACGCTCAGCCGATTTTCTTTGCCAAACAAATACGTAAAACTATGAATATCCAAAACGTTTGCATAGGTATGGAAGTCGTGGTTGGAGCTTTACGATAAAAACATATTAAATATTTGTTATTTCCATGTTTAAAGGCAGTGGAGAACCAAAGCTTGTCGTAATTTACACGGCATTAATGTCGTGCGCCATTCTTCCTTTTCCGGTCGAGGTCTGCGCAATGATTCAAACGATACACATGCAACTGTACCTCTGTTAATAAGATAGAGAAGTCGTTTTCAAGATTTCCTGTAATATATGTTTGAAAGAAAAAACGTTTCAGTCGCGAGTTTATTTGTATAAGTAAATGAATTTGTTTGCAGCAAACTGACAATGAAGTTTACATCAACTACATACACACTAGCATGATTTATTATAACACTAGGTAAAATCAAAATAAACTTACACAAAAAGGAGGACGTCTCTCGTACTAGTGTTATACAAGATCTTTATATATTTTCTCTTTTTCTATGGCAAATAAAGTTCTTTATGCAGTTTCTAAAGATGTGTCTTCAGTGCTTATTTATCAAAATTGGTAGTCCGCTCTGGTATCAGTGTACAAAATATCCTTTGTAAACAGCGAAGACTCTGATGGCGTTTTCAAGAAGAGCTCTCTGTTCAGGGGTCTAAACTGAGTGACTGTTGTAATATATAGAGTAATTCATCCTCGTCGTTTTGTCCAAACAAATCATATAAAGATAACGTTAATATAAGCATTGATAATGATAGTAAAGGGTATAACCTACAATCTATTGGCTTTTGGCATATTGGGGCCTGCTTAGCGTGGAAGGGAGTAAAATGGCTTCTTATATTCTCATCTACTCCCATGAGCTTATCAAAGTACCTCTGGAAAACCTGTAAACAAACAGTGATAAAGGTGTTATAATGATAGAATGTAAAATTGTCCTTTATAATATTGCAACTAATCATTGTTTTAATAATCATTTTATCTACACATTTTTAAACAGTGGAGACCAGCATTAGATAATTTTTAAAGAATTTGTTTTCTACTTTCGTTTTACATTGTTTGCTCATAAGAGTTTTTCTATAGTCTCCGTCTTGTAATCCATTGGCACCTCACCGCTGTGGGTTCGATCCCGCCTGGTGTGAATTTTTTTATGTGAGAAAGCCTTCCGGCTAGTTTGCGTTAGGTCAGTGGTTTTACCATGTTGGCTGTCTGTGGAACTCAGACTGGCTTCTGGGGGTTTTCCCCCCACTTGTAATTATTCGGGCGTAGCGACATGACCGAAATACTGTCGAAGCGACGTAAAACCCAACAAATACAATATATATTCAATGGTTTTGTTGGAGAAGACTTTCGATATTTTTGGTTGCCTTGACAAACACAACTTTCGATGGAATAATATTTTGTTTTGCAATTTTGAAAGGTTTATCTCGGGACGTTTTCTTCCAAAAAGTATTGAAATCTAACCAGTGGTTTTGAAGATTTAAGAAATTCAAATTTTCTATAAGGCTATATATATGGAAAACTCATTCAATATGTACGCATATCTCTTTTGAGTACATATAAGATTAAGCTGCAATAATTATTTGCTTAACCCTATTAGAGACACCGATTAATGCCTTTCTTTTAACATATTGCAAAACATCTGAGAACTTAAGTTCTAAAACAGGTGACAGCATACAGCGTGTTTACATGTTGCAAACATATATGAATGACCCCTATGTCCTTTACAACAGACAATTGATTAACCTGTTGCAAAACAAATAATGTGCCTTTCGTTTTAACGTAATTGGGTGGTTGTATTGTGACGGGAATGCAGTCCCTCTCTAGACATGTTTTCTGTTTAGAAATTTGTCGATTAAACATCAATAATGAAAGGTTTACCTTTTGTTTTTAAAACAACGGAAATAAATGCTAAACAACGTCAGATTTAATATTTTTACGTATTACATTGACACAATACATTTTATACACTGATTGTTTTAATCATATGCACTTGCAGTGTTAGTGTTTGGATATATATTGTGGTTATTTTTTTTAAAGCGTTTGTTTTTTTATTGATTGTCTTCTATTTTTCGAAGACTTCTTACACGGCATGTTTAATCTTATATACAGTCGAGAATTAAGTAAACGATTTAAAGTATTCAACGCTTATTTCGATAACATCGTGATATGTGTGATGTGCATGTACACTGTTTAAAAACGTGGTATAGTTTCTTGAAACATGAAATCGAGGAATATATATTGCCTGGGCAGGATTCGAACACACACTTTTCTGCTTTTAATTTTTGCACTTTACTATTGAGGCTGGTCGGGGGTGTGGAAGCATTTTGCTTCTAAGTAACTCAAACAATTATTAACCCATAATGCAAAGTCCACATGGTCTGTTTCGGAAACCGAAGAAAGGTTGCATGTGTTTAGCGAGGCTATATAAAATCAAACTAATATTTCACTAGGTTAAAACCTTCACCTGTAACTCTGGAAATCAATCTATCCAATACTGATCTAAAACACAGTATGTTTCAAGCATGTCCGCTCGTGAAAATATGTCTAATAGAGGGTATTTACGCTCTTTTGAGGTGTACGGGGATTGACAGTTAAACCGTTTTAAATTTTTGATGTCTGCCAAAACTGCCACCTGCTTTAAAATGGAAAATGCAATTCCCAAATCGAAAAAAAAGGCTAGATTTTTTTTGGGGAGGGGGGTGGGTTGTAAAATCAGCCTCATGGTATCTGATCTGGGCTTTAATTGTTATAAATTATTGCCTTGCTGGCAAGAAATAGGTTAAACTATGTTGTTATAAGCACGGGGTTTATTGTTTAGGAATTATCCAAGCATTGTTTAGATTTCCTATTAAAAGTTGTTTTTGGATTTTCCTTGTTTTTCGAAAGAAGACGGTACTTTCAGTCAGATTGAAAGACAAATTAAGTAATGGCCATATCTGTACTTACAAGCGATACAGGTTGTTCCTCTGTACTTTTTCTGATATTGACGGTAAGTCCAACACAACTTATCGAGTCCATGTATTTAGTACTATAGAACTGGATAGTTTATGTATAGACATGAATCACGCGTCTATTACGATTTTTTTAGCTTAAAATCAACTTTATGTTAGGATTGCATATTTTGGCATATTAAAACAGCTTCTCTTATTATCAAGCAAATGTACACGGTTGAGCCAGACCAGTCAAATCATAAAATCAACAAAACAGACCTGTTCCGACTGCTTCTGATATTTGTATGCACTGTATTAAAACCACATATATAATTGCTTTTTTTACTAGGGTTAAATCAGAAATCTACCTTTACTGTTTTCCAGTCTGTGCTGTGCACGACAAAGCGGACCTTCGTGATGCATGTGAATTTGTACTCAGTTGTCCAGCTTACCAAAGCATCGTACATGCCACGGCAGACAGCATCTCGGGGGTAGTGTAGACCGCCGGTTCCAAGTGCTGCCATGGCCACTGAGGAATACCTCTTAGCTTGGACAAGTTCAAGGAATATTTTAATGACTTTTTTCAACTCCTGTAATCAGAGTGCAACGAAATAAAGTCAGAGGTGTTTAACCAACCATACGAATTGGAAACATAAGATCACTAAAGACAGATCATCACTTTATGTAGAAAACAGTTTATGTAGAAATTTTCTAGGGAAATTTCTGCAAAACCTTTGTCCTGCATTAATCAAAAATCTGCTTGACATAATGGTTATGCTGTCCAGACAGTCACTTAATACAGATTTGGCTGTAAATTGACGTGGACAAAAGTAAACGGCATTAAGGTCTTACAAGTATCTTACCTGTTATGCCTTGCGACTTAAGATAGGTTAAAACCTGAAATCATGTCAATGGCTAAAACATGGTGGTCTTAATCATTAAATTACATGTTCAAATTCATCCCCTGAAATATTTGTTATTTATTTATTATGTTAGGCAGGTAAATGCGACACTACTATTCCATGGTAGCAAGGGTACAATAAGATTAAGCACTTCCATAGTGTTTATCTTACAGAACAGCTCTTAATCGGCTGTCAAATCTGGATCCGATCTCGGTCAACGTTGTTTACAAAAAAAAATGCTATCTGTATTAATGAAGAAAACGGTTAATATCCAATGGTCAACTTCTTATGGTTATAGTTATAGTTAACTTAACTCTGAAAAGAAATCTAAGTGGCATTAGATACACGAACTTAAAACTCAATCTTAAACATAGTGCAAACAAACTCATTGTTTAATCGGCATCTGATAACATTTTCAAACAATACATAACAGAAAATTATAACTAATCTGCTGTATTTGTCTAAAGTAGGCGACCAGGGTCCTCGCTGTATGTTTCTTATTAAGGTCGTTATTTTACAATATATCCTCTTAGCTCATTTATGCCCACCGTCCCTTAAAAGGGACATAGGCAATCATCGTAGACTCAGAGCAGAAGGCTCCTGAAGATCACAGAGCTCCTGTTTGCTGTACTCATGCACATTTAAGCTTAATCCAGATTTAAATTTATCAGATAATCAATTTCCTTCGTCAAAGTCCCCTTTCAGCGAATAATAGACATGCTACCAAGGCACAAATGGGTTAATCAATCTATTTACTCATTCTACAATTTATTTCATAATTAGAAATAATATTTTCAACCTGACAACTTGTAATCTAATCAGTTTAAAATGTCTTAGGCCTTGTCCAACAACTAAAAGCTTTGATAAAATTGCAAACAGTTGACCTCCAGATCGAATTCCATGCCATGCGGCATCTGATACGGATCAAAGCAGTTATCTAACCAATTAAACAATTCACACGTTTAAAATAGAATTGACGAGACTTACAGCAGACGGTACTTTAAGCAGAAGTTAAATATTGACATTACTGTATATACGCATTTTGACGCTTTTTACAAATAGTGTAAACTCATCCGGGTCGTATTGAACATGAGACTACATTGCTTGCAATTAAAAAATGCTGCATATCAATATTTATTGCAATACAATTGTTGATTAAGATTCAAACGGGGTGGACTTATGCATATCAATTCAGTAAAAGGCGAAGTTTGGAAATGTAACGTTAGTGCTTATAACCTCTTCAGGATGATTTCTGGGTGGTGGCAACACTGTAAGGCAGATGGATTTGTAAGGCAAATTTCCTCCGTCAATCATAACCACCTGTCCCACATCTAGTCTGCCATACTTAGATTTACACTCGTCTTGTAGGGTGGTACCTCCAACTTGAAGCAATGCTTTACAGGCTCCGCCTTTTCTTAAGTCCAAGGATTCGTTTGTGGTAACCAACACACAGTCCACCTGCAATACACATTCCTCACTAACTAAGCCCTCTGCATGCTGCCTTATTCGTGTGACTGGTTTTAAATAAGCTGAGTTGTATTTTTATACAATCTTAATTTTCCAGAAAGGGGATCACAACT
>JAULCE010023230.1:0-13977 GCA_032359355.1 Macoma nasuta | reverse complement strand
CTATTTCTCATAATCTCTTCAAATGTCAGCCACAATAGATACGCAATTATGCGTCTCTAGGAGGGAATGAGTTAAAGCATGATTTCGACTTAACTGAATATGAGATAGTAAGACTGGACTGTACACAGTCCATTTTTAAATAACTTCCGCATTATTGTTACTAATGTTCATACGATTGCAAGTGGGTGATATTGATGACTTTAGTCACTTTATGCCCTAACCGCATTTTCCCACAAAGTTGTAACTCGTAACCCTTATCAAGCTTCTAGAATTTTCGATTGCTAAACTTGTCTTCAAGCCTTTTTTAAGTTTGCTTTAAACCTTGTGAAACTATTGACTGAGTGTCAAATAGCGTATATGTAGGTCAGACGCCGGGTTACTCTGCGTCTGACCAGGACCAAAACTGTTTGAAAACAATATTATGATCGCAATAAGCATGAACAGGGATTCTCAAATATTGGATGTGTTGCAAAATCGCTCTGTTTCAAACTTCACAAAACGTCCCGGAGAAAGAGTTTTTCTACAAAAGCTCACAACGTGAGAAAGGCAACGTACCACGCTATTCAAAGAGAATATCCTGGTTTCACAAAGCTTCTCAAAATGACATACTTGTGATAACCACCGACGTTAGGGAAAACCTATCGTCTTGGAAGGTATCTACCTAACAAAATTTGAATGTTTGAATTGCTGTGTGTTGCAGCTGTGGATATTTTATTTGTTGCAGTTTGGATGTCGATCAACACCAGACGAATACAAGCAGGATCGCATTGTATTCATCATCGCATTCTCAGACTTTAATTCAAAAACATAGGCTCTAACCTTTATTTTAGCGCCCAGCTTCTAGCAGAATGGTAAACGAAATGGTTAGAGGTTATTCTTGAGTTTCAAATCTGAATTTAGGCTGGTGAAAACAATACCAGATCAATATCTAGTTAGTATACTCCTCACGGTAAGTTAAGAACCATCCTGTATTTATATCAACTAAGCATTCTTACAGTTACCTTGTTAAGATGTTTTTCTTCAAATTCTCCGAAAATACTATTTTTTACCCCAACCGAAAAATCTATGTGTACATGTATATCATATTTAAAGTCATGACATAACAATGCACTGTTATATTTGTGGGCATTTTGCATGTTTTGATGACACCGTGCCAAACAATGCACATATGGGTGAAATTCTGAGACGAACTTCAATACTGTCGAAACTTGTGATTTTCAAGAAAAGCGGATGTACTTATAATGAATAATTTTAATCGTTTAGTTGTTAATGAATGGGTAATTTTCAACCAAAAATAAGCGTGACCAAAATAGGCGTATCTGCGATATTTTGACCAGGCTATAGACTTTGATTGAGGTTGCGTACCTCATACATGTTTTGATGTTCTTAACCCTATGGTATGCATTCTATAATTCTCAAACAGATAGATAAGCATATATATAACATGATATTCATTAAAACCACGGACTTGTTTGAACTTAAAACTATGTGTCTAAAGCTAAAGTTATAATCAACTATAACTGGGTAGCATGAATTTGTGAGAAAATATGAAAATAAACTGAAAACTTATTGAAATCATTTAGATACAGAATGAATGTGCTCATGCATTTACTGGCACTTGCGTATAAGCTAAATACTACTGGAATATACCTAAATGACTCGGTCAAAATTATGTATAACCGTTTGTGTTACGTTTGTTTGTTTTTTGTTTGGTTTTGTTTGGTTTTACGCTTCGCGGCTAATAACTAGTGGACCCAGACACCGGCCCGAGAACCCTTATCCTGCCGATCGCGACCATAATGATATCGTCGACCAGCTTTTGACCCGATTCAGACGCCGAGTAACTCGGCGTCTGACCCTGATCCGAGCTGTTTGAACCTCGGACAATATGCGCGGATCAAGCCAATTTTTCAGGGGGTCCTTTTCAGGGGGGAGGGGGTCCTTTACCCTATTGAATAAAATTTACACCGCAGGCATAATTGAACATCGCATAATAAATCCGCATGGATCAAGAATTTGAAGACAGTACGGATGTGAGTGGCTTACTCCTCAGACTCACTTTTTTATTTTAAATAAATGGAAGATTCGTGGTTGTAGAAGAACACCGACAGTAATGTATGTGACTGAAGCGGACACTCATTTTTTGAAATGCAGACATTGTATATCTATCCCAGATGATTTGCCGAGCAGAGTCAGAACAATTTGTTTGTCATGATAGATGAGAGCGTGCTTTGGATATTGATGTACAATACTACAGACGCAGTGCTTGAAATTCTTTGCTTGGTCTATGAATACACTGCTTGCGATTTCCTATTTCTTGGAGCGAATGTTTTTGTGTGTGAACTTAAGCATATATGGCAACATGTTCTCTCTTTCACTACATGTACATTGGAGAAGCGCTTTTTTACCGTTTTAAAGCTAACTTACGCAAACGAAATGCAAATAGAGAGGAAACATGACAGTTTTATGGCCATTTCGAAGGATTTTATTACTGTCAGTTTCAAACAGTTTTACGCCAGTTCAGACGCCGAGTAAATCGGCGTCTGATCTGGTTTAACCCCTTCAGTGCCTTACCCCGAGTTTCGTAACATATTCAAACAGCTTGGATCCGAATGTGACGCCGAGTAACTCGGCGTCTCATTCGAATCCAAGCTGTTTGACACTCGGCCAATGGATTTACCAAAGGTCGAGGGAGTGTGTTAATAATCAACCGGAAGTAGACACAATGTTGCGCATGTGCAAAACTTTCTTGGCAGTGAAGGGGTTAAACTGTTTGTATGGATCGACATTGTTTTAATGTATAACGCGTTAGATGGAAAATAATAGCGTTACTCCCTCTGTACTGTATCTCCCCAATTCACACTAGATGAGGTATGCACGATACCAGGTCTTAACAGACCTAAATGTGGATATATTGTTTACCGAGGCTTATACGAGAAATATAGACATGTGGATAACAAAAGGGTAGGTATGTTTTGTTTAATAGAGTATGAAAATAAGTCGCATGTTTAAAGTTAGAGTGAAGTTTCAGGTTTTATTTCAAAATTACATAACATACTCGGCATAGGAATACACAGAAGGAAGCATGGCATATAAAAAATTAATAATACTGGCACAATTCAAGGCAGCAGGTAAGAAATTGCATGCAAAACTGGTATCAAAATAAATGCAGTCTCACACTATAAAATGACCACATACTATAATTATTCTTTTTTTTCAGCTACATAGTAGCCCGTTTATTGTTTCCCCGTCATCGGTGTGTGTGGGTCAGGGATACATCCCCATCACACCCCACAAACAGACTTTGCATGACGTATAACAGCTATACAAATATTTACTGATTATCCAGTCAATATAGAACAATATCAACCCTTCTCCTGCTGAATATCAATCATGATTCCTTCCACTAAAGAAATGCATGAGATAGATTATTTTATAAACTGAAATGGTGTTGAAATGGGTTTTTTATGGCAATAGTCAACAAACAAGCAAACTGTGCATTCCTGATCAAACAGCTCCACAGGAGTTGTCTTGTCTTGGTCTACACTCTTACATGCACTAAGAAAACTATCTAGCTTCAGCAAGGAAATGGTTAATTTTTATTATTATTATTGTTATTCATAACCCATTGTATTAATCTGTATTAAGGCAAGTATGTATAATTACTTTCCAGCACAGTTCAGACCCAGGCTAGTGCTCCTGTAAGGGGTCCCTGGACTAGGGTCTGCACTGCTTTCAGATAACTGAAAAAATAATATTCATATGTTCCGCCAATTTTGACTCTCTGATTGCATAAACATGGAGACCAACTTTTTTCACAAGCAATCAGGCGATACATGTGTGCTAGTTTTACGAAGGAAATACATTGATTATCATGGGTTGGATACTGCGACAAGTGAAATTTACTAACAGGCAACGCATCAGAGAGGCGGGTACTGACCTATGTCTGTAAAAACACATTGTAGTGTAAATGGCTGAATTGCTGGATAAGATAACTCCTACTAGGAGATACCGCTGATCCAGGAATGCACTCACATGAAAATCAACTTTAAATCAGGCATTGGCAACAAAAGGGCTGAACTATACTTTAAAAGCACCCCCTCATCAGAACTTTTAGTGCTTTGATTAAATTTGCTATAATTGGTACGGTTTGCTTATCTATGTTGTTATATAGTTGAATAGACAATTAATAACATGTGTGCGTTATGGTTTTGCTGACAGGGGTTCATAGTCATTATTCACCAAAACTATGAAAAATATTTAAAAGAACATGTGTATAATTATCGTTGTTATATTCGATCCAAATATAAGATTTTCAGTCTAGGTTACTAAACGTGTCTGTCTTGATTTCACAGTTTGACCTTATCAAATGGGAAGGGAAGAAAGCGGGATTCCTTATAACTTTCAACTTGGAAGAGGTTGTCCTCCACACCCACAGTTGATATGAACAAGTATAATTCTATGATCGATCTGGTTCAAAAAGGACGACTTAGACATAAATGTAGTTTATTTGAAAAAATAACTAATTCATACAGTGTCTCGTTACATACACATATGGCAATACAATCATTTTTGCAATATAAATGTATTATAAGGATTATAACCGGTAATGGAAAAGTCTCAAAAAAGCAATTATAGCCAACATCCAACCACCAACGCGAAAATGGGAGACATGATTAGGAGATGATCACACAAAAATGTATGTACGTACCTACACAAGAATAAATAACATATTACATCTACGATTACTGCATAAGCTTAGTGTTTATTTTCAGAAGCTCTATACATATATACTTAAGGAAAAAAGTTTAGCGACACGTTTATAATGGGATTTCCCATAGGCAAACTTTGCAATTTTCTCTATATGAAATGGCTTTCTTGCTTTTGAAGGATCTCCCTTTTACAGAATTTAATTTATTTATTTTTTTATTCATCTACAACTTTATTGTTAACCGATGTCAATTAATGTTTAATAGTTTTAAATAAACAACTGTCAAAACACGATTCGCCATTCATTTGAACGATTACAGTAGGTTTTAATTTTAAGCGTTATTTAATGCAAAGGTAGATAATTTGAAAATATGCCATTTTCAACTAAGTACTGTGCCTTCAAAAACAGTGGTATCTCCAGTTTTAGACCGGATTTTGTTTTCTGACTATTTTACGTGTACATCGATTAAAATATTCAGTTAATCAATGGTCAAAATGTGAAAATATTGCCAAACAAGCTGTTTATGGAAATGACGGTGAATTGAGTAAAATGGCGCTCATTCATTTTAAACTTATTCGTAAGCGTCTGGGATTATTTGATTTTGCAAAACATAAAATGGTCACTTATAATAAGGCAATATATCCCACCCCAAAGTATGTCGCTAAACGTTTTTACTTTAGTATATATAAATACTATATTTCAATCTATAGAACCTTTTTTTTACTTTCTACCTATATCATCGTTTTTTTAACAGTTTAAATAAAACTCATATTCTATTCCTCCGTTCTCACACGTATGACACTTTCATCCTATAATTTATATTATCTCTCTCATATCTCCCAGACTGAATACGTAAACTGTAAGTAAATACACAGCGTCGTTTCAAGAGTTTGTCTGACGCTAAATATCAAAAATGCCAAGTTTAAGGTGAATTCTCTCTAAATATCTAGGTTTAGCAAAAGAAAAATACCAGACAGGCATGATTATGAAACGGCATAGGCATTAAATAGTTGCATCGATATATTGTTCTTCTAACATTTTGAAATGTAATCGTGACTTTAAAGGCATTGCCAGCCAATCACTGGTTAAAACAAATGAATCTGTACAATTGATGTGATGACACTTAAATAATAAGTATCATTTACAACAATATTGGTATCATAATAAATAGATTTAATCTGGCTTGGCATTGCCAACTTATCTAGAGTAATATGATTCTATACATTAGCACATTCTTTTCACATTGCAATCTAACTGTAAAACAGTTTAAATCCAGGGTATAGTTACTCAGCATCTGATCTTAAGTACATAATTTATGATTGCCACAATTATGACAATAACTGTAGCTTTTTATTGATATATCCTCATACAACTTTTATATGGTCCCTAACATTTACCCATTTACCACTTCAAGTTGTCGCTCTTTCTATTTTTTATCTCGATAATGTTTCACTATACCTTTGTCACAATAATAAGCGGTCCGAGAGAGTAGTAACATGGTTACCACTCTACAGTCGATGATTTCGCCGATTATCGATTTTAACTCTTGCATCGCCATAGGCGACAAAAATCGACATTGCAAAAACGTAAAGAGCCAGATCAGACACTGCATTAGAAGGCATCCTCCGATCACGAATTTCACTTTTTTGCAACAAAATTTATTCCGAATATGAGGGTTTCGGAAAAGTCAAAGTTTATTTAAAAGTTTTGTTGTTTATTTCATTAAATATTTGATCCGAAACCAGTTAAAACCGAATTCAGTCGAACCTCGTTAGCTCAAACTCATTGGGACTCTTGAAATTAGCGCGACTTAACCAAAGTTCGAGCTGAACGATATTTAACGACCTAGTGCGTATGATAATATTCTGTTGATAAACTTATGAAATACCTTATATCATGTGTTTAATAAAGCACATTAGTCAAAATAGCAAGAAGTATGGCTCGAGATCAGACGTCGAGTAACTCGGCTTCTGATCTGGAGCCATACTGCTTGCTTTTTGAAATTCAATTTTGTTTGTCAAGGACTTTTGTTTCAGTTCGAGCTAAACGGGGGTTCGAGCCAACCGTGCTCGACCCATCGAAGTGTGACTGTTCTTTAAATTTGGCATCGAAAGGGTTAAATAAACAATGGAGAAAATGGAGAATTCCCCGTGAACAAATTCTCCATTTCTCTCAATGTGTTCAATAGTGTTCTATTACAGAAGCGTCAAAATGCGTTTCTATGGAGTAAATGGTTAAAGAAACATTTGATTAACCAGAAGTAAGGCACGAAAACTTTTATGTGGAATATGGGTTATATCCAACACAGAGTTGTCGTTAGTGACTAGACTAGAATGGTTACTAGACAAGAAATTTCTGAACACATTCTCTGTCGCGTGCTAGATTATGAATGCGTAGTGTAATAAAACTTTTTTATTTGATTTGTCTAAAACATTTTTAAAGGAAATGTAAAGGTTATGGCCTACACGAACTTCATGCCGTCTATGATACAGCTAATGTTGCCTTCTAGCATATCGTCGGTTTCAGACTGTTCGAGTGTCTTTACTTAAGGTT
This sequence comes from Macoma nasuta, assembly GCA_032359355.1. Lineage (NCBI taxonomy): Eukaryota > Metazoa > Mollusca > Bivalvia > Cardiida > Tellinidae > Macoma > Macoma nasuta. The sequence continues at coordinate 6,713 of JAULCE010023230.1, read as the reverse complement.
TGGAAATAGTCAAATGAATGAACTAGACCCATCTCCTATCTGTTTGAAATATAATTAATTATTATTATTACTTTAAAGCAATTAAAAACAGTATGTTTTTCAATTTTGTTTGTGCTTCATTTCAATTGGATTCGAAAGAAGAAGTTTGCCACCAGTGTCAGATACGTTAGGTTAACCAGATTACTGCCCTATTGCTTCACTTAAACTGTTCCAAAACAGGTGTTCGCCATCCTCATCTGTCGAGTACTCGAGGTAGGATTCCTTTCTTATCCAATCCAGGAGTTCTGGTGGCATGTCGTTGACTGGCACATCCTCCAACATCACCAGAACGAGGCAGCTACGGTCATCTCTACAATAAAGATAAGTAAGCCTCATCATCTCATATTTCTAGAACGAAGCAGATACAATAATCCCTGCCACAAAACTGTTCATATTTCATGTCTAAAATATCAATACATTTAACATCTAAAGAACAAGGCAACAATACTGGCTATCAAATGATGTTTGAAAACGTATTCGGTGTACACAGAATGCTGGAGTGGTGCCGTAAAGTGACACCCGTCGGAAAAGTAGCCCGATGGGTAAATTTTCATCGTCATCAATGCACACAGGGTCCCAATTGTGCATCGAAAAATACTCCCATGGATCTTTTTTCGATGCAAAAATAAGAACCAAATATCAAGTTTCGATGTCGAAATGACACCCTTGGACACTGGCATTACACCGGCAATGTCAAACAGCTCGGATACTGATCAGACGCCAAATAAAATATTAACAGCATGACGTTCGACGAAAACAATGGGATACTGGTTAAAAGCAGATAAGAAGGTCCTGCAGGACACACCAAATACAAAACAAACAGCCACCCGAACAGCACAGAAACGCGCGCGCACACACACACACACACACACACACACACACACACACACACACACATACACGCGAGACCAAACATACGCTACATATAGAAGACACACATGGACAAAAACAGACATAAATCTAGGGTGAAGATAGGAGTACTGCCTTGGAACGGGCGGTGGCAAACACGCCACTAGTGGGTTTAAACCGGTTTAGGTGCGCCCAACCTCACTCTTAGACCATCATCACCCCCACAGACGTACGGTGTAAACAAACGGTATCCCCGTCCGACTGCTCCACAACATCAGTGATGGCAAATCCAGTTGTAAAATATATGCAAAACATAGAATTGTAAGAGACGTAGACTGTTTTCGCCAATCATCAAATGTCAAATGACTTGTCAGAAGTCAGAGTAACTGTAGAGCAGCCATCAAGGACTCGAAACAAAACGGGCACAATACAAATATCCGACTTACTCCTTCCGTTTCCGGATTTCAAAGTAGTCTGCATAGAGTACTATGACCTTCCTGTCGTCGCACAAGCGAAGAGGGAAGCGTGATGACCAACTGTAAAAGTGTTGACCACCAAACGTGTAGTGCGTTGTAATAATGTTGGATCATAGCCCTTCCTAATGAACTTTTTAATACGTTTAATAAACAAAGAGTGAAAATGGGTATGTCCAGCTATTTTCCGAAGCTTGTAAATCACATCACCATAAAATTCTGGGTGTAAAATACCTTGACACAGGAGCGCCTTTGAAATACATTTATAATTGCTAATTAGAGAGATATTTCGATAATAGAATTTAGAGAAGGTTTTACGAAGTTTGTTATACCTGTATCCTTGCTTGAGAGGCTTTCCAGTAATAACACGATTGCGATCACTGAAATCCTCAACGGAAGAACAGGCCATAGCGAAGCGAAATATAATGCAGGCACAATACAAATATACGACATATTCCTTCCGTTTCCGGCTTTCAAAGTAGCACGGGGAACATCTCCGTCAAGATGAGGGTAATTAACTATTTTGAAATTAAAGTCATCTCTTTTATCATAGATTTTAGAAGAAACAATTCCACTATTAATTGAAAGGTCTAAATCAAGAAAGGCTGCTGAAATATCTGAACTGTTAGCTTTATTTAATTGAAGTTCTTTCGGGTAAATAGAAGTACGCATTTTGTCAAAATAGGGGTTATCTATGTTAAATATGTCATCCAAATATCGAGATGTATCATTAAAAGCATGGATGACATCTGCCTGTGAATCCGGGTTTAAACCTTACATGAAATCTCTCTCAGTTGTATTTGCTTATTCCACTGTATAGATCGAAACATGCTGATGCACATACATTAAGCTTTAGAATTGAAAATGATATTCATGCCAGCCATTCAACAATTCTAAAATTGAAGCTAAGAAGTTCCAGTAAAATGAAAGAAATATCCATGTTTTATAGAAAGCGCGTGCTTTTAAATGATCAGTTGATGATTACTAGTAAGAATGTTTGAAAATGAGTTGCTTTTAGACAAAGCCTTTACAGCAGAGGTATATGACAGCTTGGGTAAAAAGTGATAATGACCAGTGACGAAGACCTTCAAAAGTGTGGCCTAGCAGCAACATGTATATTTCAAAAACATATGCAACCGGATTTAGCAGACTATGATTCGTGTATAAACAATATCTGGAAAATTCTTCGATAAAATGAACTCCATTTGCTCGTTACGAGTTAATGCTCAATTTCCTATAATGTTTTCAAAATCAATCAGTTACAGCAAAACGGTGCTTCTACAGAGGAAACGGTTTGGGAATGGCCAGAATAGAAAGCTTACCCTTAACCACTTGTTCACAAAAAGATACATCGGTGCCTAACTTTTACTTAAAAGTCTTAGTTAGAGAGATAAAAAATATGAAAAAGTAGGGTACAAGAATTGCGAGAATTTTGAAAAAAGACAAAAGCCCAAGTCGGAATAGCAGTGGTTATGTTTTAAAAAGGTATCTCTAAATGTCTCCATTTCGGAGTCTTATTAGGTGGATTAACTTTTACTCTTGATTCTATAAAACATTGCTTTCGTAGTGTGAACTCTTTGTTTTTCTAACATGCCATAATGAGGCAGTTTAAACGCTCAGAATATACTTAGTTTGTATGTTCCGTAGTGTTCCGTATATTTCCGTCCAAACAATTATTCAAGCGATCTAATGCTGTTTAATTTCGCTAAATATGTTATAGGTATTTCTGTGACATTTATTATCTTAAAGATACATCCGGTAATAAGTTCTAAAGCGGTAAATATTTTCAAAACCTTGTGTATGTATACAACAAAGTGTACGAGCATTACGCATGGTTGAACATTATAGGTCACCATGGCCGTTTCTGATTTATGAATTATATGTATATTTAAATCACCCCCGTTAAGCATTGTTACTCAAAACAAGAAGACGTTTAAGCAACTTGCATCGTTGCTAATGTATGCTAACAATAAAGCTATCTTTGTTTATCAATTAGCGTTTATAATCATTCGTTAATGCATCATTATAGCGGAACAACTTCAAAATTGACATTAAAATTAAATCCTTGGTGAAAACTCCCACTGAACAATTAAACGTCGATGCACAAAATAACGAAAGTTCAAACATTTTTCCACTTTGCAAACAGTCTAGCTCTGACAATACTCTCATTATTGTAGAACTAGTTACCATTTTATATCGTGCAAGAAAATGAAAACAAACACATGCCTCGTTTTTTTGAGAAAAAAGTTACCCGGTTATGTCTTTTATGAATGCAAAAATCCTCATTTAGCAGTAACATGGTAAAAGAAATAGAAACATTCTAGCGTTTGAAAAAGCTTGATGTTTCTGAGGAACTCTAGTATTGTGATGCATACTTTAATGCGTCGTCATTTTCCTTTATCGGGCCAATTTGGCATAGTTCACAATCTGGCATACTTACTTCGATATAGGGCAAGCCAGTGCCAGGGCTGTGCAAATACAATAGTCCGACGTCCGGGACAAGTCGTAAATCGCCCCGGGCTAGTCCCTTATTGCACAATCTCAGTCCCGGATAAGTGTTATTTTCCAAAACAAATGTCAATCAAATTTGCCTCTTATCTACGCCGCTTTGCTTGGTAGCTCGCAAAATACAGTCAGTCCTACTGTTAAAGCAATCAAGTCATGCAACGGATGTTTGGCTGTCCTTTTAGAATAAAGTGACCGACCGGGTTTCTTTTTAATCTCATTAGCCTGAAGGTTTACATTAAACGCTTTGTAAATTACCATAAACGTATTTCTAACAATTTTCAAAGTGCTTACAGTACTTAATTTTTATTATTATAAACATTTTACGAGCTTTTTTTATAATGTGTCGTTTTAATTTTACCAATATATTTTCAAGATTGTTTTAAATAAACAGAGACATTGCGTATAAACTAATTTTATATTGTCATTATCGAAGGCTAGAGGGATATTGTTTTTTCTTCGTGCACGAAGTAACGCGGTAATGTGTACTTTCTACACGGCGGTCTTTGTTAAGATAAATGATATAAAAATAAAACATTTTAACATAAATTAGTTGAAAACTTTAAAAGATAATGCATGTGAAAGATATAATATGTTTATATTGTACCATTTACATGTATCTTCATTTGAGCGAACAAACATAATATGATTCCAAATTTGGATAATTTGCATCGATGAGTGCAACTCTACGATCTTTATGACATTTGTTTGACCTTGAAAGAAACAAATGAAGTCGGCTTACCCTTCCCCTATTATTGAACACAGCAGAATAACGACTGGGTTGTGTTTTGCATTCTTTTGTATCGTAAACGTCATTTCACATGTAGATGTACAAAATGACTTTCATGAGATCTTGACATAAATTATCAGCTTCAAAATACTAGTTCACACAGTCTGAAAAATCACTGGGGAGAGGCAGGGTGGCGGTAGGCCATTCCCCTACTATTACAGATGAGAGGCTGTTTTTTGAATGAGTGTTTCTTAGTCAAGCTAGTCTGAGACCATAAGCATCACATATAAAAGTATTGTTTTCCATTTGGTCACATTTATATCCTGAATTAAACGATGACACTTTGAAATATAATATGATTTATGTACATTATTGATAATAAAAGTGCCGGTGATTATAATAGTTGATAACTTATGCATCTAATATACTTTAATACTAATTGATAAATTATTATAATCATAACTATATTTATGACATAAAATGTTTATTTAATTATAAGATAAAAATATAACATTTAGATCTAATTGTGTATCATTATAATGTTAAAGATTATAATTTTAAATATTTTATACAATAAGCATTATTAATTGTAAATTAAGAAGTAGCAACAACAGCTTTAAAAGCAGTGGTCTCATTCATTTATTTGCGTCTGTTGCTCACCACTTTAACCCAGTCCATTACCAATGTTACATAAAAATTAAAGATCCGTCACAGTTTCTTTTTAACTTGCCTTAGTCCAAACTATAAACATTAACAGTCATCGCCAATAACTCATAATACAGCCATAAAGGTTAAAATATCAATAAATAATGCTTGTAAAAACAGGTGATGGTCATTGGATGAATTTTCTAATCGCCTTTTGAAAACACCCTACTGGGGAGGGGTTAGGGTTGTGGTTGGACATTCCGCCAGAAATAACAGGTGCGTGGCTGATTTGTGAACGAGTGTCTCTTTGTCAGGCTTGTCCGATACCAAAGGCATCACAGTAGAAGTGTAAACTTCCATTTGGTCACATTTATATCCTGAATGAAACAGGTCAAACTCGGTTGTGAAAACTTGCCATCTAACGGAACATTTTTTGTCGTCTACTAGTATTTCTGAAGTGCTGTGGGAAAATGATGCCTTATTGAACCATTATGTACTTGCTTAATTAAGATCAATCAACTATCTGATCAGCTCTTTCGCTGCCAATGTCGCCAAATGACATCTTCCGGAATCATATTTTGTCGTCTGCTAGTATTTCTTAAGTTCATTGTTGTGGGCAAATGATGCCGTATTGGACCAGTGTGTGCTTTATTAAAAAATCAACCAACTATCTGATCAGCTCTTTCGCTGCCAATGTCTCCAAATGACAATAGTGCAGTCACAAACCAGACGACGCATTAAGCGACGGCATTTGATCAGGGACTTCACTTTTTGACGTGCAAATAAGTATAGTAATAGAGATATCGGAAAATATATAGTTATTCCTTTATTATTCTTTTTATTCCTTTCGTAAAAATATCTGATCTGAAACCATTTGCGATCAACAATTTTAAATGTGGCGCTAGAAGTGTTCTTTACCATGCTGTATTATTCCGTGCTAATGGTCACTATGATGACAATAAAACGGGTTGGATACGGCTAAAATGCCAAGTGACTCGGTGTCTGACCTTGATCTTAGCAGCTTGACAGTCGGGCAATAGTAAAGGAAAATTAGTAGGTTCAAAATGCAATTGAAATTTAAATAAGCTGACAATTCTAACTTTAACCGACCACAGGTTAGAAAATACAAACAGCTCGACACCACATCACACGTTAAGCAATTCGATTCTAGGTTTAGGTACAAACGGTTCACTCGGCCGATTATCTTTCAAGAAGCAAAGTAGTTAAAATAAAAAAAAGACGGCATTTGTTAGGGTATGGGCAGTTACATAGTTGTGTATTAAATGTTTAAATCTAGAAATCAAATCTTGAATCATGATTATTTTTTTTGTGAAAAACAAACATCATATTTTCACTTTCTGTGTGCAAGCTACATACTTGAAACCGTAGCTTTGTTTATTCCAAGTAATCTGACTGCAGGGGATAAATTTTTCACACTTCGCTGTGTTTGAATGACCTTGAATCTAGTTTGG
>JAULCE010023119.1:0-13977 GCA_032359355.1 Macoma nasuta | reverse complement strand
ACACAGCACTTAACACCTGCTGTTGTGAAATATATAAATTCTGTAAAAGGTGATCCTTCCAAAGCAAGAAAGCCAATTCATATAGAGAAAATTGCAGATTACCTAAACCTATTGTGATATTTTTATCAGGATAATCCCAATATAAGTAGATACTTTACAGAGAGAGTTCAATATTAAGTGTGTGGGGACACCTAAGGGTCAAGGTCGAATACCTTTCTGAATCTTTAGGCTATCTGTCCATGATATTTGACCCTCTGCGTGGTGTTGAAAGGTCGTTTTGTGGAATTCGAATCTAATCTCATCTCTCTGTTTGTCAACATGAAATGTCACACTGTTTTCTTTGATTTTGGTCCTGAATATTCTAAGAACAAACACTTTTCAGCATATTTTGAACACATTGAGGTCATTTTGGCTGATCCATGATCTTGTTGCCATGGTAACAATTTGTTTTTGGTACATTTAATTGTGGTTTAACATTCTAAGTCTATAGGAACCAAGTTGTAGTTATAACCTTTAAATTACCTATGGACATGTTTTTCTATTAAATAATATGGTGCAAAAGGGCGCTTTTGTTGCCATGGCAACCCTTAATATATCATTGTTTTGCCATATCTATAAAATTTCAAAACTGAAAGGTGTTTGTAACACATAAACGTTATCAATATATAGAGGATAATTGTACTTTACAGTGTAAGATCGAATTATATTTCATCGAGTGTGAAGCAAAGGTGGTATTCTCACGAGTGGCGAAGCCATGAGTGAGAACACCACCTTTGCCTCCCATTAGTGAAATATAATTCGATCTTACACTGTATAGTACAATTATTCTATTTCTTATATGTATCTTCCTGAATTTAATTTTTGGACAGTTATAGATAAGAACAAAAATGTGACAAAGTAAAAAAGAAAAAAAAAGTCAAGAAAGTTTGACCACATATATATCTAATCCATACATGCCAAAGTAAAAAAAAAATAATGTCAAAACAAGAAGTTTATTTTTTATTTTTTTGAACTCAAAACCAAAAATAACACTTATTTTTTTTTTATTTTAATTTCACTGCTGAAAAGGTATAATTTCACTGCCAGAAGTGAAATTATAGGATTCTCTTTCACTGAGAAATCCGTATAAAATGTGATTATCATTTCTGTTTCTATATAAGTGTACTCAGAGTCTACATTTCTCCTTTTATTTTTTGTAAAATTATTCATATGTTTAGGTTAAAAATGATGACTTGTAACGTTTGTGTATGCAGAGTGCCCATGGATTTTATTTCATAGAGTGATACATCAATAGTTTGCCTTTCAATAAATATATATGACTATACCAAACCTGGATGCGTTTTCTTTCAGTTAAAATTTGAAAACGGTCAAAAACTCGAAATTTTACAAAATTTGAAAACTGCCATGTGTGCCCCTTTATTTGTCCGAAAATACAGATATCAATATTTGCTCTTGTAGATGCAAACGTATCAAGTACAGTAACAGTGCCTTATCCTTCCATTTATCTGAATAAAAACAGCACATGAATGTTATGAGGTTCAATAATTAAATGACAAAATAGGCATATTTTAACAATAATTTATCTCAAAATTGGCTAATTTTAGCCCAATTCTTGGATTGCCGTTACCATGGAAACCGATTGTGTTACTGATTAAACATAACTCAATTCATTGTTGGTACATGGAACCCTTCAAATCCTGAAAGTTTCATAAAATTCTGAGATTATGTATGCCGGACCCCTTCTATATTTTGCTGGTGCTTACAGAGAATAGACCGATCGCTGACAAAAACGCTCGACCAATCAGATATCGCCGATCATTTGCGTCATTCCTGTGACGACGTCGTCCGCCATTATCTCCGACAAATGTCGTAGATTGGCGTTGTATTGTAAACAAAGGTGTTTTATGATTTAATATCGTAAAAATGGTGACGCGGTGCTGCTGGGGAATGTGTAACTCGGACACACGCTACCCGGACAGATTAGCTAATGATGTCACATGAATCCCTTTCCCCAAACCAGTGAATAACTAATGTTTGCGTTGGATACGTCTATGCGGTAGACCCCACGACCAACTGAATGAGAGCAAGCTCCTAGACCAATAAAAAGATAAGCACTATTTCGTGTGCACAAAAGTTAGTCAATCATTTCGTGACAATGTTTTCATGGAATCTGAGGTTGAACTCTTCGAATTTAGGAGAATACATGAGATTTCCCTGCTATTGTTAAGTGGATGGTGATGCTTTTACGGAATTCATACAGTTGATTATATATTTTACCCGGTTCAATGCGATTGATTGATTAAACTCCGATAAATCACTACGGACTTCTTTTCAACCTTTTGAATCAATTAAGCTATTGTACAGGACTGATGAAAAACTGAGGCCCGTCCTGGACTCAAATCCAAGGCTTCTGGCTTAGTAGGTAACTTACCGTGGCAACACTTGCGCCACCGAGCCATCCGATTACGACCTCAACTGTTTTCACCAGTTACCCGTACAAGGCCTGCTACAATATAGACTCCTAATACATTGCCTTATGCTCACGCCTTAAAGAACCTGTACCAGTGTGAATTCATATTGGCGTGATTTGCCTAATATAGATTCTAGTCTGAAAAATGTTCATGTTTAAGCAATGACATAAAATCATGTTTTAACTTAACTGTTTAGTTCATTGTTTTATTGACAACAACCCTGTATTTCTTTTAATATTGGTACTCATTATTTTATGAAGTAGTTTAACTGCACTTAATGCTTTAGAAATCTGAATGAACCACTGCAGTAAATGTTCGTTTCTTATGCTCTTAAATGGCAGCAATGTTGATACAATAATGCAACTACCACTTCAACAAGAGGTCATAGCCTAAATTTAAGCTTGCTAAGACTCACAGCAGGCTAAAATTTAGGCCACAAGCCTTTTCACAACATTCAATAAATGTGTGAAATGGCCTATCCGAGGACTGTGTTAACAGCAATAGTGTAAATAGTTTTAAAAGTAACCTGAATGGTCACTTGAAAAAGCCATCCACATAAATTTCGCTATTCCTAAGGAAGCACACTGATAAATTACATAAAGAAGAATTGTGTAAAGATGGCCCACCACTTTCCGAGGGAAAATGAATGGCCTGAAGACCAGTTAGTTAACCAATAAGTTAATAAAATAACATTATTTATAGATATATGAAAAAAACGTAATTCGTTTGATATTTAACCTATGTTTATTTATTTGTCATGCAGCATTTCAAGGAGGGTCGACCAACTTTAAGATATCCTGACCCTGATTCACAAAAGGTTATGTTAAACATACCCAAGTAAGACCTCCACCTAAACCAAGGGCTTTATCTGAACCACCATTGAAGAAAATAAGGACTTCTCTTACTGAAACATTCAGGTATTTTTTTTGGTCATTATTGGAGCCACATCAAAGAGGAATTATTTGGTGTATTCCGATAATAATCTTGACCATTTTAACAGTGCTGAAGAAAACAAGTGTTATTGATTTTGAAAAGTTATAAACATTGTAGAGCTTGATATGATGGTACATATATGAAGTGGCCGTTAATCTGAGTAAACATTTTTGTGATAAGGAGTGTTTTTTGCAGAGTACATCAAAGTTCATAATGGGCAAGACATATTTGAAGGAAGAGGGTTTCTGTTAAGAAAAAACATAAAAGTAATTTTAGCACTTCATTTATTTACACAACTGTTCTTTTGGTAAACCCTTTACTCCATGTGCTGATATTGGATTTTTTTGAAATAAATGTATATGATGATAAAGATGATTATCTCGGAATAAGGAAAATGCATATGTTCAGTCTCAATGATTAGTTTGGATAACATTTCGGAAATTGGAGTGTTCACTCATTATGAGTGAATGCTCCATTTCCCATAATGGTTTCACTATTCGTTAGCTACAGAGACATCTAAAGGGGTTATTATCTATTGAGTAAAGGGAGTAGTAGCAATAAAAACAAAATAAAAACAAATTTTCATCTACTTGTAATTTTGTCAGAAATATTAAAATACATAAAACCATAAACCATAAATCATCTCTTTGAATGCCTACTTTATCTAGTAATGCTTTTTATCACATAGCATTCATTGTTTCCGAGTTAATACAACTATCACGAATTCCCTTGTCTTACACATGTGTAAGACAAAATGTTTTATAGCGTCATCGTAATATATTGTATTTTAGATGAGTTTAAGAAAAGCTTATCTTAAAAGACAATGAGTGTAAGATTATTTTTATGTGATAAAAGCATTTCTTGAACTCGTCTAGAATAAACAGTTTTTAACCTCGCCAAATAACATTTTTTCTCGACTCGTTTAAGAAAAGCTTATCTCAAACGACAACTCGTGTAAGATCCTGTATGTCTTAACTATAAACTTGGCTTTTTCAAATGGTATGGAATACATTATAATTTTTCAGAAAAAGGCTTTGGCTGTAATCACTTTAAACTAAGATTAAGCCAAAACAGTGTGGTCCTGGGGCCGTACGCACAAAGCGTCTGTAATAATAGTGAAATCTTAAGCTTAAGTGAAAATTTAAAATGCAGATTTCCAAATTATTTTCAATTATATTTCAATAAACTTTGCATGCTTGTGAAAAACAAAGTTTTATTGAAACTTTTTTTGTACATAAAGACAAATCTGCTTTTGAATTTTTCACTTAAGTTTAAGATTTTACTAAGAAGCTTTGTGAATACGGCCCCTGATCTATATCCAATCTATAGCATATGCTGAAATATTTATTTAAATGAATTGATGGACAAATAGTCAGACTAATAAGCTCTTTACCACAAAGAAACACCTCTGTAGCAGGCCAATGTTGAAAACACTATTGGAAAAGGGGCATTAATTCATTTACTAACCATTTATAACAGGCATGTTCTTTTTTGCCTAATTATTCATGTTTTTATCAGACTCTTTGATTGGATCATCATAATCAATGAAATGTAGATATATCATTAAAAACATCAACAGATCAACCTGTAGTGGAATTTATCATCATCATCATCATCATCATCATCATCATCATCATCAGAAAAGCAACAAAAAGGGTTAGAGTGCTGCACCTGTCTGCTAGTATTATTACAGCATTTGCAGCATTCTGGTTTGTTTGTTGATATCATCATATGAATGGAAGAAGGCAGTCATTCATCATCATCATCACCATCATTGATCAGAAGTTTATCATAACCATGGATTGGTAGAGCTAAAAATAACTACATCTCATTTTCAGCAATATAAGTTTCATTTAAATATTCACTTTTGTCCGAGTGTGCCTGACCCTGATCCAACCTACAAACAAACATCACCTTGGTTGAGATCGGCAAGATAAGGTCAAATATGGTAACACATTCATGAAAAAGAGACCCATTTAGCCAAATTTTGTTAATTTTAAGCTTGCACAATAATGTTAATAACTAAAAAGCTAGGGTCATCAAACTGTAAACATTTCATTATCGTTGTCCAAATCCAATATAACATTCATTCTGAAAGAGTTCAGGTAAAGTGGTTTAATATTAAACCCTTTTATCCATAAAAAATGCATTTGACTCCTCTGTATCAGATTGCTATAAAATCACAGTGGTAAATGAATTATTTACTGTAATGAGCACATACTCCATTTGCTGCAAAATTTTGAGTTTTCCATCCGTTACTCTTCTGTGTCAGATTGCTATATAATCACAGTGGTAAATGAATTATTTACTGTAATGAGCAAATACTCCATTTGCTGCAAAATGTAAATAAATAATAAAACATGGCATTTTAATGTTGAGCTTTCCATACGTTAATTTCCTTGAGGATAAATCTAAAATAAGCTACAGAAGAAATAAAATTGAGAAATTAAAACTATAATATTTTTACATTGAGTGTTATGTCTTTGAAACAGTAGCCACACACCCACACCCTGCCAAAAATGAGGTATAATAAAGAAGTACAATAAGGGGCTCATGATCTAAAGACGGTGACCCTACTTCTTTATTTCACATTCTTAGAGCCTGTACTATCTACTAACAATACGAAAACTAATATTACATCCTGGATGCTACTAAAAACTGATGAAACTGTAGCGATCGTCTTTAAACTCGTTTACTAAAATTGCTGAAAACTCGCCAAGTCTCGTGTTTTATTAATTTCAGAAAACTCGTTTAATAAAGTCCATATTGAACTATCCTCCATTTATCTCATATCTGGCCACCTGACAGTGACATAAACCCATTGCATAAATATCATACACATTACATACATGTTTAAATAAAACTTGAAATCTGTCGATAAACAAGCTCAAACGCCTGGTACCATCTTCTGACGTTTCCTATGACGTCTTTGTATTCAGGGCGTTGTTATGACATCGCGTTCTTATTCTCGCTTTTTAAAGCAAAAACCTATACGGAGGACGTTTGGTCTAGTGAGTATAACTGTGAAATTTTCGAAAATTCCTCTTTATGTGATAAATATAATCTTACATGAGTGCCTATTCCATATCATTTTTATGAAACTCGTTGACTAAAACCATATAACACTGGCCAAGGCTCGTGTCCTATGTTCTTTAGTCAACTCGTTTCATAAAAATGATATGGAATAGACACTCATGCACGTATATTTAAGTGTGTTTTTATTTCTCACATACAGGGTGTATGAAAACGGGCAGCATGTATCTGAAATATGTCATCATTCAACAGTTACACCTGCAATACACGAGCACAGCTATGCTACACCGAATCTAGAGGTTTCCATACACTTGGATGGAGAAACAGAAACTGACAATTCACATGCTAGTGAACCACTGCTGCAAACTAATGGAGGTATTGATCAGGGAAAACTTATTTTGTCTTGAAATTGTGCAGGTAGAATTCCGTTAACTTCCAAAGCATGTCATTTATAAAAGGCAAGTCAGGGCAAATTTCTTGTTAGTGCAGTGATTTTCTGGTGAAAGTAACAAATTCACAGAAAGGTGCCCCAGAAACAAGAAGCTGTCCCTGCACTTGATAGTAGTGCTTGTGATTGTGTTTAAGCTTTATTTCTTCACCACTTTTCTCTAAGAACAAGTCCTTCACGTCAGTGGTAGCCTGGTCTACTGTCATGTTCCTAGCACTGTATGGACACTTAACTTCTTTTGAATTGAATACCGCTTAAGCCGGTGCTAGGGGGCGTGAGTAGTGTTGCCTCTTTAATTACTACTCATGAACAGACTCAATAAAACCGAGTCTGCAATTTTCTCTATATGAATTGGCTTTCTTGCTTTTGAAGGATCACCCTTTTACAGAATTTCTAAAAGGTGAGATGATCCACCAGCACAAACAACAGCATCTGGATTATTGAGCAGTCCTACATCATGCAGATGGGCACCAGTTGTTTTAATGTACATTTTCCATAGGAGGTTGGCTTGCTCTGGAAAGTTTTTTGACCAAATAAAGAGTTCATGAATGACTCATTCACCGCCTTCTTCCTTTTAATAATGTCTCCAAACATAAAAATATAACCCTTTTTGCCCTGGCAGAAAACCATTATTCTGAGTGACTCTGTGTACCTGTGCTTTTCTCTATGTCCTGTGCTTGGTTTACATCTCCTTTGACCTCCTCTCAGCCTCCATTGTGCTCCAGCAGAAAGGCTGTTGTCTTTTCAGTGACGTAATATGACTGGGGAAATGTTATGTTGCCACAACCATTGTCCTCTCGCGGAACATATACCGGCTCTATAAGAGGGCCTGAAATGAGGAACATGTGGTTAGAAATTGGTGTGTAAAAAAATAAAAGACAAGTTTTGATAACATTATGGAAAATAAATAGGCAGTTGCTTCATTTCCCATTATGTGTTCAGAGGCCATCCACAACAAAAGCCATCAAAAGGCATTTGTTTATTTTGTTTTTGTTGGGTTTTCACGTCGCTTCGACCGTATTTCAGTCATTTCGTGACGCATGGCTTTTATTACAAGTGGAGAAAGACCTTAAAAATCCGTCCGAGTTGCACAGATGAAAAACTGGGTAGAACCACCGACTTCTGCAAGCCAGCCGAAAGGATTTCTCACATAAAGATTTTCATCCGTGGTTGGGATTGAACTCACAGCGGTGAGGGGCCAACGGGTTACACGTCGGAGACACCAGCCCCTCGGCCTCGGTGGCTCTCATCAAAAAGGTGTATCTATGGAGTAAATGCTGAACAAGTGTCAAAGGTCACTTTTTTAACCCTTTACTCCAAACATTATGTTTAGTCTAAACCACAAGGAAATAATCTGAAAAATTGGGTTCTAGGCAAAGGAAAAATGACCTTTTCAATTGTATTGAAATCATTTTAGGGAAATGAGCATTTGCTCAAAATGATAAACTGCTTCTTACACTATACTGCTTTCAATATCAATCGGTTACAGAGGCGCTAAAAGGTCATCAAAAAAGTCATTTCTATGAAGTAAATACTTAACAGCGTCAAGGTCATGTTTTAAACCCTCTACTCCACACATTACTTAAGTTTTTGACTAATCTACAAGGAAAAATCCTCATGAAAAAAATGACAATCTAGTCAAAACAGAATGTCAATTTTTTTATTTAAATCATTGCAGGGAATGGAATATTTGCTAGTAAAGAGCAAATGCTCCTTTTCCTACTCTGTTTTCAGTAGCCATCGGTTACAGCGGCACTAAAAGGCGCTTCTGTGGAAGAAAGGGTTTAATTCAATATTCTAAAATGATACGTGACGTTGTTACTTTAAACAAAGAAAACAACTTACTGTTGTTCAATCTGCAATCAACATTGGTTGACGTTTTGACGTCATTGTTAACTTAACAACGTCACTGGTTGCTAGATGACGTCGGTTACATTCGTACATGTTTGAATATAGTCCTGCCTATTTGAGATTGTACGCGACACTCTGTCCTTCTCAAGCTGCACTCACATACTAAGTTTGGAGTTCAATGTTCAAATAATACAGGAGATATGCTCCCATCCCAATAACCTTTTTTCTGAATTGAGGTCGCATGTCAATGACCAGGTCACAGCAACGTGAAAGTCACACTCCGTCATCCCAAGATATACTCACATACTTAAGTTGGAATTATAAGGTCAAATAATACAGGAGATATGCTCCAGACAAGCTTTGTTTCTAAAATTGAGGTCAAGAGTCACGGAGAAGGTCACAGCAACTTGAAAATGGTACTTGACACTCCCTCATCCCAAGATGGACTCGCATACTAAATTTGCAATTACTAGGTCATATGTTGGTATCCCTAGCTGATGTGGTTTAGGAAATATGCTCCAGACATCCTGATGGATGGACAATCACACACTCACATGGTTCAATCGCTGTATGCCCCAAAATCAAATTTTGGGGCATAAAAAGCAGTAATTCAGAGTGAAATGTCGCTAGATTAGATTCTGTCGCGTAATACATGGTAGTGCTATTCAGTCAAAATGACGTTATTTACGTAAAAAAGTGACATCATTTGTCAAACCGTTGTTCATTGCAGAATTTGTTCTTTGTTTAAAGCAAAGTCACATGTTTGAATAGACAATTAACAACACGACTGCATTGATTATTTTTTAAATTTGTATTACATTTCAGGTTGCAAAGGTGACTCCGAAAAAATGCTGTCATTGACTGCTGAAAACGAAATACTGAGACAAACTGTGGCCAAGTTGATCTTAGCAATTGAAAATCTAATGAGAAAGGCCTCTTCAACTAGGTCAAAACCCACTAATGAATGTGTCGCAAAAGATTTCGTCCTCAGTGTGCAAATACTTAGGAAAAACACAGCCAAAGACGAGTTTGTGTATTGCACTGACTTGAAAAACAGCAGCTTTATAGCTCTCCATGAATTTCTTATTCCACCTGTATGTAATTCACAGCCAGCTTTCAAACTTCAAAGAAAACTAGGATGTAGGCCATACGGATGAATAAACTCTATAAATAATGGCCACTTATGTCTTCCTCTACATATATATTATAGACCCTTTTTACCTCATATGCTATTTCAAGAATCATCAACAATGAAAATAACACATTTCTACAAGAAAAGGAATTTCCACTGTTAGAACTTCCACTTGTCACTGTTAAATCATTTGAAAACAATGTGGAAAATAGCTTTATGCATTTCTTTTATTTTTTATTGAGTGACTACATGTCAATAACTTTATAGCCATTACGATGTCTTATTTAATGGCTGTTTCAGATATGTTGAGTGTTTAACAAATCAAAATCAGGGAAGAATCAGTTTAAATATTAATATGAGCTAAGGCACTGCCTCAAGTGCGAGCGCTTTACCTATCAAATTTTCCCATATATGAATAACAAGTAGTTGGATTCAGCAAAATTCCGATTAAAACAAATGATAAAAGTAACCATACTGTACATTTGCCAACATCTTTCTGCTGGGGTTCTTACCCAGACCTCTTACTACCACATAGATTCAGTAAGTGGTCTGCCCAGAACTTCAGAAACTGTCAGTACGCAAATGTATATGCAGCTCATATGATTTAAATCATGTTTGAATATGCACCTTCTTGAAGATCTATTTACAATTTTAGTCTGCCACTAGCTAAATTCCGTGGTATTTAACACCTAATAGTCTATAAAAATATTTTGATGCCTGCTGGTGAAATGATGTGTCTGATTCTTTCAAGCAGATAATTAAATCTATATAATCACCTTTTATTGACACTGAACCATCATTTGTTTACTTAAATGACCTTAATTTCATACCACTGTCAGCTATTTTGAAAAATGAGGTCACTAGATATTTTCTGTGTATTGTGGTTAGAAATTACTAATTATTTATTCAACATCATTCAAATTGAATTAAATTTCACTTCAGTAACAAATGTTCTGCTTAAAAATGAGAAATGACTACAGATACATCAAAGTTTTATCATTTTTTATATACATGTATATAAACAGTGTACTTTGCTTTTCATAAAAGAGATGTAGCTTGTTGTTGGTTATTAATCTTTATTATATGCCTCTCTCTGATATCGGGTATTTTCACTTGTATTACTAGAGTGGAATACAGAGCCTTGTAGTCCACTTAGTGGAATCCAATTCCGTATTCCACTGTAGCTCAAGTCAAATAGCAACCATTGACGTCGTTCAGTAAACAATGGCGTCAAAACGTCAACCGTTGTTCATTGCGGAATTAACAATGGTTTGTTTATGGTGGCAACGTCACATATTATGTTAGAATGTAAACTAAATAATGAAATAGTTTTTGTTATTGTGTGAATTTAACCCTTAGACAAAGAGTAAAGGCATAATCAACACATTAAATTACCAAAGGACGTTGGATCAGACTCTCTGCGTATTTGGCGGAAACACCCGATCACACTCGCGGCAAGCCGCTCGTGAGATCGGGTGTTTCCGCAAAATTCGCCTCGAGTCAGATTCAGCGATTCGTATCCCACCGTCCGTTGGTAATCTGCATGTCATGCATAGGGTCCGAAAAATATGGGGTCGAAACGTCTAATGACGAAATAAAAGATTGTTTGTATCTGACATATCATGAAGTCGACATGAAACACGGGAGAATTATATGTATTCTTGTTTCATTTCACTAGCATCAACCACCATCTATCATTATTGATGTAGTTACAATAGTTTTGCACCAACCCATGAATTTCATGTATGTTGTCGTTTGCTACTAGAACTAGTAAGTGGTGGATTAATAAAGTTCTGACACCTCAGACAAATTAAACATGGACTGGTTATGTATGCCTTCCGAATCCATTCAGTATTAAAGGCAATTTTTCAAACCCTCATTCCTTATCGATATAGAATATAAAGACAGGTGGGAATTTCGTGCAAAATTTGCATCAGATTTGAAACCAACCTTGACGCCGAGTTTTCTATATTGATAAAATATGTACCGATATATCATCCTTATTCATCAACTAAGTGCAGCAACATGATAATGGCATATAGATAAACATGGCAGTCAATTTGTTTATTGCACGAAGTTGCAGGTTACGGATACTTTATTCGTTGATGATCTATTTACGCGGAAACAACCCATCATTTCAATTTACAGGCAAGTTTCATGACAACATAAGGCAGTGTCGTTAGCACGGTACTACGAGGAATAGATAATTTACCCTGCTTGACAGCTGCAACATGATATTGACATCTTTTCGCTTCGGTCGATCGTGACGTCAACAGTATGAAGGGATTCCGTCTTCCGCTGGTTGCGATAAATCTTTGCCCGAACTGCGGCGGTTGTAGGAGATTCCCAAAATATTGCAATCGAATTTATGTCGGCACCTGTCATAAAAGCTGTCGCCCTTTGTTTATTCCTTAATGAAATATCGGCTCTGACATATTGAAGACAGATATCGTCTTGAACGTCTCGGAGACTACCGCTTCGAGCAGACGCCATATTATCTGCAGGTGCGTCTACTTTTGTCGGAGATGATAAGAGTGTTCTCCCTTGGTTTAGTGGGCGTGGCTTCGGGCGCTTCAGCGATCCGTCAATCGCTCTTAATAAGCAAACAGGAAAGATCCTGACCAGACTGCTCTAACAGTCTAATCTGGGTCAACTTTATTTGAAAAATGTGTCAAAATGCATTTTTTATAGACATTTATATGAGGAAAAGGGTTGAAGCGTCTTTCACGACTTGACCAGTTGTACAAACAGTTTGGATCCAGATCAGATGTCAAATTACTTGGCGTATAATTTGAGAGCCATACGGTATGTATCTTACTCTTTATTCACCTTAAAAATGACCAATAATTAAAAGAAAACCTGAGCAGTAAATTGTCATCGAATTTTCTTCCAGAAAATAATAATTCTTATTCTTTGTAGCCAGGTTTCAGGCAACACTAAAGCGTTTAACTTATTAATCTTTAAGCTTTACACTATATTTATTTCCTGCAACCGTAACAAACAGTATGAATTTATATTCACCATCAAACCCAATGTTGTGACAACTATGTATCTTTATACATCTATTCTGAGTGGTCACAGCACACGCTTCGGAGGAGAAAGGATAGTTTTAACATTTAAATGGTCTCTTATCTAGAGCTCTGCAACTTATTGATGTAATTATTTATTTTTGAAATGTTACAGGAAAACAATCTATGTTGGCCTGATAATTAAATTTTACCAGTTGTTTTTTACATGTCTGTTTTTTTGTTTGAAGATGGGGAGATGTCACCCTCCATAAAGCATCCAATGGAACAAATTTATTGGAACTGAATGAACGCCAAACAAAAATGCGAACTGGCGAATATATCTCTGATATAAGGTTTGTCCGACCAAAAATGTTTGCCACACCATCCTATCCAGCAACAGATCCCGTCCGCCACGTACTGTGCCTGTGTTATCACTTCATGACCAATGTGTTTTGAAATCACCAGCAGTAGAGAAAATAAATTCAGTTATCATGAAAATATGGTCATCCGTGGTAATCTTGTTATCTCCAAACGAAGAATCTGCGGTAATAACCTATCTAGTGCAGCAGCTGCGAGGTGCTGGTGCTGCACCTACAACCATTATGCACATGAGCGGCCATCGAAACGTATAGTCTGTATTGAACTATAGTGAACTGCTCGAAATGACGGAGCAAATTAACTGTTCAAACATTATATCCACTACCAGTCTTGTAAGGGCTCCCTTTGTTAGTAAAACATTCGGTTCAGCAGACTCTGTGCTGCCAGCACAACACGTGCCCCTGACGCCCTCTTCGAGCATCCTCTGCAACCAAATCTGAAAATCACAGTGTAAGTGATGGGTATAGTG
This sequence comes from Macoma nasuta, assembly GCA_032359355.1. NCBI lineage: Eukaryota > Metazoa > Mollusca > Bivalvia > Cardiida > Tellinidae > Macoma > Macoma nasuta. The sequence goes on along the minus strand of JAULCE010023119.1, from coordinate 254 downwards.
AATTACTGCATTCAATGTTTGCTGGAGCCACTGTTAATATCCAAAGTTTTAATCTGCATATGAAGTGAGCATTAAGCATTTGTTTCGTCAGGTTTGAAAAGAAACACACAACATCAGACATTTAAGAACGATTTCACTCTTATACCCAAAAAGTTGTTATCAACACCCTTGATTGCAGATATAAGAGAGAGAGAGAGAGAGAGAGAGAGAGAGAGCCGTGAGGACAGATTTGGACTTTAAGGACACTTATTTTG
>JAULCE010023008.1:0-13978 GCA_032359355.1 Macoma nasuta | reverse complement strand
CGTACGGGCGATTCTGCAAATTTCGACCGAAAACCTACTCGTACGGAGCTCGTAGGGTTTTGGTGACCAGGGTATTAACTGTCAACCACCTGTGTTGGTCAACTATGCGAGTTATTTACCTTTTAATTGTGCCAAACATGCTTAAGTGATCAAAACATTTTGAGAGCTTTCCACATAGCTTTACATGTATAACTTTACAGTGTCTGTGGATCAGACGCTTGAAAACAAGCTAGACCCAGACCGGAGAGCTATAGTCATTAGGAACACTGTTTGAACTGACGCTTGTAAATTATCATTTTTCAAATATATTGTTTTCATGTCCCAATATTTGAAACTAGGATAACCCTTTCACTGATATACCCGAACCATAGTGGCATATGCAATAAGCTTATCTCCGAAGAAACGCCGAGTAACTTGGCGTCTCATCTGTATCCAAGCTGTTTGACATTCGGCCAATATTTTTGCCAAACATTAAGTTAATCTGTGCAGTTTGAAAATGAATATTGCGCATGCGCAGAATAGCTTCCGGTTGTAAAGGGGTTTAACAAACTATCAAATCACGATGACCTTGTATGATATGGTTTTTATTACGAACAGTGCAGACTGATCAGGAGGTTCCTCTTAAAATGGTCTGATCTTCTGATCTAGGTCTACACAGTTGTAAAGGACTGGTATATGTGTTTCCCGCATATAGTAGATGTGTCTCAACTGTCAACCACCTGTGTTGGTCAGCTATACTAGTTATTTACATATTGACTGTGACAGACATGCTTAAGTGATCAAAACATTTTGAGAGCTTTCCACGTAGCTTTACATGTATAACTTGACAGTGTCTGTGGATCAGACGCTTGGCAACAAGCTAGACCCAGCTCAGAGTTCTATGACTAAGAGCAACACTGTTCGAAATGACATTTGTTAATATAAATTGCAAATATATTGTTTTCATGTCCCAAATTTTTGAAACTAGGTTAACCCTTTCGCCGCCAATAAAAAATAAACGGTTTTAACTGGATTTGGATGAAACATTTTAACGAAATACATTACAGAAATGATTAAATGAACGTTGGCTCTTTCGAAACCATAACATTCGAAATAAATTTTGTTGATTTTTGCAACGTTGATTTGAGCTGCCTATGGCGGTGAACGGGTTCAGGAATAGCGCTGTTTATTAAACATATAAACCTTTACCCGGCTGCGAAATGTTGTCAACGCTATAACTGTCGCCTGCTTAATTCTTAATTTTGTACGAGTTGCTACTTATGTTTAGAAACTACATTAATTACCTGCGTTTTAAACAGTTTGTTTCCGAATCAGATGCCGAGTTACTTAGCGATTAATTCGGAACCATGCTGTTTGCGAAAATATTCTCAGTCGTGAAAAAAGCTAGATAAGGGTTAAACCTGTAACAATATCGGTGAACGAGAACCATGGGGTCACGATAAAAAGAAGCAGACGGCAATATTTAGCAGACCACACTTTTTGTAGCAGTTTAAGGCCTAAAGATCAATCAAATATTTGTCTGAGCAGGGTCCATATTCATAAAGCTCCCAAGGCAGATCTCAAACTTAAGTGAAAATTTCAAAATGTCCAATTCATTTTCAATTACACACTTCAATGACACTTTGTGAAAAACTACAAGCATGCAAAGTATCATTGAAGTATTGTTGGTAAAAATAGAGAAATCTGCTATTGAAATTTTCACGTAAATTTGAGATTTTCCTTAGGAACTTTATGAATACGCCCCCAGACTTACAGCTGTCTGTGATATGTACATGTCCACTACAAACCCTTTCGCTGCCAAATTTAAAATTGTTGGTTATGACTGGTTTCAGATCAAATATTTTCATGAAATAAATAACAGACAAATTTACATAAACTTTGATGTTTCCAAAACCCTGTTCGGACTACATTTTGTTGAAAAAGAGTGAATTTCCTGAACAGACACCGCCTTCTAAGGCGGCGTCTGATCTGGAACTTCACTTTTGTGCAATGTCGATATAAGTCGCCTATGGCGATGAACGTGTTAATGTTTATTGTTATTGTATATTTATGACTTTTTATTGCAATCTTGCTTAATTCAAGTAAACGAATCTTATTGATCAATATTTCCTGTGATATCTTGGTTTGTGAATTTGGAGTTGCTCGGCGTCTGATTTGGCTCTTAACCGTTACAGGTTAACATAGCTCAGTGTCTAATGCGTTAGATGTTAAGCATGGTGTTTATAGTATTCATTATATTCTGTAAACATCCCGTGTTGTTCATGTTTGTACCTGAGAAAGTATTAAAGATCTGTTTTGTTTAAGTTACGCTTTGTTTATTTCTGGTACAATACGAAACTAAATCAAATTAATGTTTTTTACCGCCGCGGTCGCCTTAATTTGCCGTTGAAAATAGTGCTGTCCCAGATCAGACGCCGCCTTAAATGGCGGCGTCTGATCAGGAACTTCACTGTTTTGCACATGTGCCCCGTGTAAACAGTTTCGAAATATACAAAAACTATTTAATAGTCTCTGTGATTTATTGCGCTAAAATATTTTATTTATCTGAAACTAGTCATTACCGCCATATTTTATTTTGGCGCCGAAAGGGTTAAAACCGAAATCGGGACCGAACCGGAAGCGGAAACGAATCGGAATCAAACCCGAAACGGAATTATGGCGGCTGGTCTGGGTCAACACTATTTGCACTGTCTTACATGTATTATCATTTATAATAGTTCGATCATAGATATGAACCATTCAATGATAGAAAGCAGTCTTTCATGTACATACAATTACATTTGATAAAATGCAAGTAGCACAGAATCGGCAAGCCGTGAACAGCCCCAAAGCAAATACCTTTGTCTACCTTTGTCTATAATTCAGATTTTAGCTTCGATCAACGCCTGAGCTCGACTGAAGCAAGTTATAGATAACAAGATTTGATAGTAATTGTAATATTGTCAATTGATAACGCCGAGGGCATATTTTACTCTACTTACGGCCTCGCTTGTACCATTTTTGTGGACACGTAGGCATCACGTCTTATTTTGTCTTTTCTAAAAATATTTTTTTTTTACATACTGTTACGTGAACATATTATTTTAAATGAAGCATCTTCATATGTTTAGTAGAAAACTAAATTGTTTGGCATGTATCATCCATTTTTGTGACGTATAGTAAGTTTATCAGCTCTACGAGATAGCCTTGCTGTCGGCTGGGAGTTGTGGCGTGCTCCTGTAATCCAGCTACTTGGAGAATGGAGTCTGGGGACGGTTTGAGGGCGGGAGCCCTGCTGTCAGATTGTCTGTGTAGATCGGGCGTCCACACTAAGCCCAGCATCAAGATGGGCCACTCGGGGGAGGCCGGGTATTCCAGGTTGTCTAAAGAGGGACGTATCGGCCCAGGGTAGAGACACAGCAGGCAAAAGTTCCCGTGTCGTGCAGTAGTGGGATCGCGCCTGGGAATAGGCAACTGCCGACAGCCCGTCCAATATAAGGGGACCGACCCTTTTTATTTTCTTACAAAGAATTATTTGATCCTGGCTTTAAGTGCAGTTACTGATCACTGATGTTATCAGACGTCTGTTTTTGACGTATATTAAAGCATCTGCATACATTTGAGAAACTACATTACAGGCCGTACGGCGATGTAACTTGTATTTATAAACGCAGTCGCCCAGATACATGTACTTGTTGAGTCAGTGATAGTTTATTAAATATCAATAATAAGTGTAGATACTGACCAGACGCATTTACGGAGATAGTGCTAAAGGTTTGGGTTGATGCTGGGGTGGTGAGGTTTAGATGAGAGCGGTACAGAGATAGTTTAAAATGCAGCGTGTTAATAATATAAGACATGTTCTATATGTTACTGCTGAGACATCTTCTTGGACGTATATTTCAACGTCTGGCTACATTTGAGACGCTTGTTGCAAAGCGGGCCTAATGAAAAAGCAAATAGACTAGTCCAAGACAAAATGGTCGATTCTTTATAACACTCATATAGTCGACATTGAAAACAACAAAGTCCAAGATTAGATGACGCCTAAGAAGGCGACGTCTGAGCAGGGAATTGACTTTTTGCAGCAAAATGTAGTCCGAATATCAGGATTTCGGGAAAAGCCAAAGTTTATTTAATCATTTCTATTTTCAATTTGTTAAAATATTTGATCCAAAAGCAGTAGCAACAGACAATTATAAATGTGCTTGGATCATGATCAGATGCAGAGTTACCGGCGTCATTCTTGGATCCGAACCGTATGGAACCCGTTATGGTTATGGGCTCCACTGACATACATTCCTTCGCACATAGCCTGGTGGTTAATCAACAGTGAAACTGGCGTATATTTAAAATCAAACATGCAACAGCTACTTGTGGAGTGACCCAGTTACCGTTATGCTTTTGAACATATCAAACATATGGCAATTACGTTTTTGGCGTCTGATCTAGATTCATATCTTTTACAAATGACAGTTTCAAACACACGTATTACACACATGTGCATTCGACACGAACAACTTTCAACGAGGATCGAATTCATATGACAGGCGATCTATTGAAGAAGACATGATATATTCAGTAGAAGTGAGATTTGAATATGTAAGTGGGTGTTTATTTAATCTTTAAACTCGACTGAGATCGATCTACACTCCCCGTAACCATGAATGCAAAATATTGTTAAAAATTGAAGCGTTTATTCAGTCCGTATTGCAAGGACATACAACCAATTTTGTTTGCTCAATCGACCTTAACCCTTCGCCTGCTGCGAAAATTGTCGTCTGCTGAAAATGTCGTTGTTCGTTTTTAAACATCGTCCGATTTTCTTAAAATTTAGCGAACCCTTTGTCCGAGTGTCAAACAGCTTGGAGAGTAACTCGACGTCTGATCTGGATCCAAGCAGTTTGAATAATCACCTTAGTCGCGACTAGCAGGCTAAGGGTTAAGTACATACCCCTTATCCTGCCACCAGAACAAAAGTCTTATGTGCTTATTTCTCGTCTGCTTGATCTCTTAACCGTGATCGATTCGTTTGAAATTTGATGAAACTGTTGCCCGAATGTCAAACAGCTTGGATCGAGATCAGACGCCGAACTACTCGGCGTCTGATCCGGATCCAAGCTAGTTGACGACATCACTATGGTCGTGATCGGCGTAATAAGAGGTATTACATGGACACGGGTGGATAAACCTTAAGCATGCTCAGGCTGAATCGGGGCTGAGCATTGAAAACAGTTTGAATCCCGATGAGACGCTGAATTACTCGGCATCTCATCAGGATCCAAACTTTTTATTCTCGTGGTATATTTCAACATCAAAAGTTATTCGAAAATTGCCACAAACGACAGCATATGCAGACGACATTTTTCTACGCATGCATACACACACCTTATTTCTATACGGTCATGTCTATATAGAGAAAGTTTGAAATGCCCTTGTCACGATATGTGTATTTCAGTAAATATTAGCATACATAAACATTATTATATTTTACAACATACGAATTGATAGAAACATTGTTTATACACGGTGTTAACGGAAATATAATATAACCAGTAACGCCGGGTAAAGACAGGGCAATGTGCATGTATAAGGAAAGTTTCGTTTGATAACAAACATTAACCAATGAAAAAGTACTGATCACTGAGTTAATTAACTCAGTTATTCAGGAGCCGAAATAATAGAGGAGTATAGCTGTGTTATATTGGTATTTATTACATGTATAATAGCGTCACCATATTCGCACCATGGGTTGTTCGAGTTCGAACACCGGACATAGTGGTAGTAAAAGCGCCCGTGTTCTCATGATTGGATTAAACAAAGCAGGTATGTGCCAGTTTCCACACAGGCCTATAGCTGAAACAAGCTACGTTGAGATGGAAGTTTAAAGGCGTTTGCGGCAGTTAAAAAATCTCGGCTCTCGCGAGAGTTGCATTTCGCCGGTTTACGAGCATTTCACACGTTTAGATTGTTTTAATTATTTTGTATACATATCTGCTACTTGTTACTTGATTAATTAAATGCAATGTGAAAAATATATTGCATTTAATTAATCAAGTAACAAATGGCTCTATATTGTTCTAAACCGTAGAAAAATGTGAATTTTGTCACTAGAAAAGAGTCTGTAAAATCTTACAAAATATCGGTGCACCCTATTTTCTATTTCATATTTTAACAAGTATTGTCATGGTCTTTCAACCTACACAGTTTCATCAAAATCTATTATTTAGAAAAAAATCAGCCTTACCGCCGCAAACGCCTTTAGTCAAATTTGAACTTCAGGTTATTCGGACTGATAAAGACCACCCAAACTTTGAAACGTATCAAAAAGCAAAAAGGTATGTCTTGGGTTCAATGTTTGGCTTCTATTCAACATGACTTCGACTTAATGAGTTTGAACTAGTATGTATTATTCCCCTTACATTACAAATACGATAGACCAAGATCAGTGATGATGTTGATAAAACCGCCTGATTAGGTTATTATCTATTTTGAGAGAGATATGTATAGATGTCTGTCTAGGTATATCCTGTTTACAGTGTCTATTGGTGGTTTATCGTACAAAGGAGCCCACATGTTAATGTCTGATCATATAAAGCCGTCTCATTAAAACATGGGATGTAGTAGTTTTTAAATAGAATATATCCAGAACAGGCACACATGTTTCTAAGGTGTCACCGTGTTCCAGTGCTAAAACCAATGTTGACGGATTTGCCAGTTTCACTCCGCTTTCCTGGTTGCGCTTACATATGGCGTATGCAACATTAACTAATCTGAGAAACCAAACGATGCGTTTTGTATAATGCGCATCATACGTGTTTCTAGTTTTGAACCGCTTTCTATGTCATATAAAGCACACCATGCTCTTTTTTATTTATTTTTGAGCCGGCTCTTATACAATATAATGCGCACAATGCTCTTTTTCGAGTTTTGAAATGGTTCACCTGCCATTTCCCCCCGGAAAGCACCAATGTATCGCAGACTTGTAACATTCGTCACTATGAATGTCGCTCAAACAGATTGCAGCTGGATAAGATGTCATATTAATTGGAGACTGATGTGGCTCCAAATTGTTTGCATAGGTTATCAGTGTTCGCTGACTAACGCGCTAGTTGAGAAGAACTATCATTTCCTACCACTACAGTCGAACTTCGTTCGCTTGAAGTTGCAGGGACTATTTTGATAATGCTTAATTACCGGAAGTTCGAATTTCATTCGAGCTTCCGGTAATTGAGACTTATCAAAATCGTCCCTGCAACATATATGTGCTTATACAACAAAATCCTTTATGTTTTGGTCCATAAATATTTTGTTCGACAAGCATAAAAGTCGAGCGAAACCGAGTTCGACCTATCTAAGTTCGTCTGTATGTTATTGATTCAATTTCAGGCAAAACACAGATACTTTATAGACTGAAGCTTAAGGAACAAGTGACAACCATTCCGACCATTGGGTTCAACGTTGAGACGGTCCCCGGCCCCAAAGGTTTCCAGTTCACCATATGGGACCTTGGCGGTGATGCTAGACTCCGTCACCTATGGCGTCATTACTACAACAAATGTGACGCGATCGTATATGTCGTCGACAGCGCGAACGAGGAGCGTCTCGAAGAGGCTAAGGATGTGCTGTTTGGTGAACTGAGCAACCAAGATATCAGAGGAATTCCGATACTAGTGCTAGCCAATAAAACCGATGTTTCAGGTGCGTGTGACGTCATAAGGCGCCATAAGCCTTCTGGTGCATGATTTCAATTAGCAGTCTGCAACTATTTCAAAATTTAAATTTTATATTTCGTACATAAGTGAATATCCGGAAAAAAGAAAATGAAACCCTAACTCTTTACTCCGAATGCTATTTTTAGACTCATTCACAATGTCAGTAGAAATTGATTTCAATAGGTATTTGCTACACGTGTGTCGAAAGGAGAATCTACGTAGTGAAGGGTACACAATTTAAATGCTTCTAAATTAGACGCAAAGTAACTTGGCGTCTGCTCAGGTTCCAAGCTCTTTGACACTCACCAACCTTTCTATGGAACCGGGCGATGCGAGATGGCAACCGGATCTACATTGTTAAAAATCTCATGTCGTAACCTCTGTATGCTTATAAAGTACACGTATAGCCATACCTATCATGTTGTTGACTGTATGTCTGTCTGTCTTACATTTTAGGGGCCGTACCTCCGCCTGACGTTCAAAAGCAGTTGCATATGAAGGCAATAATCGATAGATCCTTGGCGATGGTTCCCGTGTGTGGACTTACTGGCGAGGGTCTCGACAAGGCTACTGCAGAACTTGTAATGTTAATAACAGAATTCAGGAAGAAAGAAAACTCACCTCAGAATAAAACAGTTTAACCATGTAACGCCATAATAGTATACTAGTTTAGACTCATTCAAGATGAAATCAGTTGAGAAGAATGAAATAACCACCGTTCCTAAAATGATTGCATTGTATTCCATGTGGAGTTATAGAAACGATCGCACAACTTTGTCGATCACTAGCTCGATACGTGTGACACCTGTGTGACATCTCTATGACGCACTTGAGACTCGGCAAGGGTTAGAGATACTTAAGACCGGTAAACCGAGTGCACATGCGCAGTGATATAGTTCTCGTGAATGGTTTTTCTCTCGAGTCTGGTTCCAACAAACATGGATGCTCCCTAACCAAATTATGACAAACGTCATGGTACGTCCTATATACGCATTTGCAAGACGTTAATCATTGTTTAAATTAATCAATTCCCAATGCGGTACAAGGGTTTGAAATGCAGCATTAAGATATACAGATAATCATTAAAATGATAATTGTTAATCAATACTAAATTCACATTTTATTGTCAACCGTGATTTGATTTGTTGTCGGACATTCTTAAACTCCAATGACACTCGGTCAAAGCAGGGTTTAGAGTAGTCGAGTTCAAAGGTCAAAATGACGTTACTCGAGTAGCGACCCATTCGGGAGGCCAAGTACGATTATATTCACACTATAAATTTGGCACATGCATTGCAGTGTGTTGCCAAACTACATGTTTATGCAAATGAAAACAATTTTCCAAAACATGTACTCGCAGCCGAATTTCTGAAAAGAATTATTAATTAATTAAATCAATTTAATACACAATGGCCATGCCACGAGGCTCGGCGGCCCTTTTTGTCTGCAAATATTTGCGTATGGAAGCTTTTAAGCTGACAAATATGATTAATCTGGCACTTTGGCGGAGATGCTAACAAGACGTGTGACCACAGAGTTTCACATTTCATTATCTAGTTTGCATCCTGTTTAATAGTCCCTGCACTACATTTATTAGGCAGTCGTACACATTTAAACAATCCAAGTACATATACTACAAAAGTAGTGCTGGTAGGCGATTTTAGATTGTGCAGACTGTCATTTATAAACAATGTACTTAGACCACTCAATCTCTGTATTTCATTCTAACGTTACTTTGATTAGGAAAACTGGTTCTTATAAACTGATTTTCAAACCAGGAATATTGACTAATAGAAAAAAGATAGGGATTAAGAGGGAAGGGGAGAGGGAAACAGATGAAGCGAGAGGGGAGATAGTGCTACATAAACTAGACTAGTCTTTGCGATAATTTGGGATCAAGATCAGACCGTGTAGCTTAAAGCTGATCAAAACCCATTGTTTGATGATATGGTTGTAATTTCTGCAAATATATAATTTATACATTTAATCCACTCAGTATATGAAAGTTTTGAAGATGATGACATTTAGTGGAGTAGGCAGCAAGTATTTGGGGTTGGAGGGGTAAAAAAATCATGAACCATTGAACATTTCATTTGAAACAGATTATATTTAGATCATAAACAGCTGGTAGTGGCCGATCAAGATACAAACAGTTTGACATATTGATAACAACGGGTAAGCACTTACATCCGGCACTTACATCCGTGAGAATGCGACACACAATCAGACTTTGGCTGGTCAACACAGCTAAATGAGATATCCTGGCCTGACCAAGATTATGAGATTGTTGGATTCACTATATTTACACTGGAGGTTTTCCCAGGTGATTTAGCTAATGTATTCATGAGCAATTCAAAAATCATGATATGTTTACATATTTAAAACAACTTCAAAAACACCAAAACATTCATGATCAATTTAATATTAACAAAACATGCTTGAATTGTGCTTCATCATCAGTGTTTGCCTGACACATTATATTCAGAACTATTTTTATGTACTGTATGTATAACCACGAAGAAGAACGTGGGTGCAGTCATCATTTACAGTCCGATTAAAAGAGGGAGGTTTAACCGTCATATAACTTGTATGGTGTATGTGGATAAGACTCTTGAAGACAAGTTATGTAACAACCCCGTTTTGTAATAACAGTTTCAAACTTGTCCAATATTCGAAATGTTTACTTTAACCAGTAAGAATATCAATATTAATTCATTCTAATTGCCAAGAAACAAATTAGTTTGCGTCATTTTGATATTTGATAAAAGGAAACTTTTCTTTTATAACAAAACGGTTTATTACAAATCGGGTTTACTTTAGCTACACGTTTTGTAATAACGCCCCGTTTTTTGATACAATTTTCAAAGATGTATAACTGTCAATTCTTACAACTTATTTTTCTTATTAAAACACATTGAAAACAATTATACCCTAAATTGAGGGGATGTGGAAAATGTGGATGTTTGCCTCTTGTATTTATGTGTTCCGGGTAACGCATACAATATATGAGAAAGAGACTCAAACATTAAAGATTGATAAGCCATGCTTGAGTAATTTTAATGGGTTCTGAATAAAATATATTAGAAAACTGTGAGCGTATTTTTGTGTTACTGCCAAAGTGGTTGACCTTAAGTTACTTTAAAGTAAAAGCAATTAAGATAAAGGTGTTAACTTGGAGGTTTGATTGAGTCCGCGCTCTAGTCCGCGCTCTATATATAAAAAAATACGGGCCGTGTATAAGAAAAGATGAGTTCTCGTGCAATTGTTTCACGTATAACCACAACAACATGTCAGGGTCCGTAACACCCTGAGCGTATGTGCAAAAAGATGCGTAAGACACTTTTTATATATATGTGTCAATGCATGGTAGAGTTATATTCCCTTTAACTTATAAACAACAAGAGTACAAGATGAGAAGTATTTTTCATACTTGTTTCCAAAGCCCGGCCTGCGTGCGACAAAGCTTCAAGGCAATGTCAAAGTTGTGCTGCGGGAGTCATTTTAGTCATTTCTATTCATTCCATTTACCTGTTATTTTCATTCCTTTCTGTTTGTCGATCTTAGTAATAATAAAATAATGTGTTAGAAATATGATAATCTGGGCAAAGGCCGTTTTGAATAAATGCTCCATTTCCTTCAATACTAATAGTATTGAAATCATAGTAGGAAATGGAGAACTTACTCGTGACAAGCAAACGATTCATTCTCCACAATGTTTTCAATAGCCATCAGTTACAGAGACGCTAAAATGCGCTTATGTGGAGGAAAGGTTTGAAGGGGATATCCGTAGAATGATATTGTTTCAAGCACCCATTAAACCATCAACATTTGCAACTATTAATTACTGCGAAAAATCACAAATATCACTATATTTCTTTATGTTTAGTCTACATTAAGGCCTGATATTTTCCTTTCTGCTTTTTGATCTTTCTGATTCTGATAAACACCTATTACCGAGAAATAAGATGATTTACGGTAGAAATTCAAGTTAACGTCATTTACGAAACGACAAGGCCACACACGATTATCTGGACGACAAATAACATTCTACATCGACACTAGAACACATTTATAATGGTATTTGAGGCAATGTCCGTGTAGAAGACGTCTTTATATAGAATCGCTAAATTACAGAAAAATACGCTTGATCAATATGAACAGATCAAGTCATGGTATTGTGTTATGGTTAGCATAAGTTAATAGTATAAAATGTTTTATAAAATGGTTACATATGGTTTTTAAACTGAACAGTTGGTGGAACGCACTCTTTAACCCCACAATCTATTTTTAGACTTATCCACAAGGGAATAATCTGATGAAATATATAAAAGTCATGACAAAAGAAAATTTCTAGTTTTGAATTGTTTTGAAATCATTGTAGGAATTGGGACATTTGCTCGTAACGAGTAAAAGCTTCATTATTTATATCAATAGTCATCAGTTACAGAGGCGATTCTGGGAGTGGAAAGGTTAATTCCATTAAGCTCTTGTTCTGTTTATTTAATTAATATGTTGCTTTATTTACTTTTCCGTATATTGGTTATATTATGTTTGTATTCTGTTTTGATTCTGTCTTTGTTTGATACTTCTATTATTCCACTTAATTGTTTCTTTTCGCTTACTGATCCTTCCATTAGTTGCATTGAAATTAGTAGTGTTTTTTATCTTTGTTTATTGATCATTCTTTTGAAAGGGACGTGTCCACGTCTTTATTGATTCCAACGCGAATATACTGTTTATATATCTTTTGAAACGATAAATTTCTGCTAAAAATGAGAAAGTCACATGACTAGAGCGTTTCATATCGATCTGGCATATATTTTTGTTATTTTGCTATTCTATATTTTGACATCTTGTACACGGCATTTGCCTCTATAACTAAAACAAATTCGTTCTTGGGTCGTTTGTAGAGTAAAGTTTCGATTCCAGATGAAAACCTCGCTTTTTATTTCGAAAATGATTATACGTTGACACCGCTTTCTACCGTAAATCATACCTCCAACTCTTTCTTCTGTTTATAGAGCCTTCTATTAACTATATAATACCCTTTCCCCACACGCTATTTCTAGTCTTATCCATAGGGAAAGAATCTGACGAAAAATATGAAAATCTAGCCAAAAGAAAAATGATGATTTTGAATAGAATTACAATCATTGTAGGAAATGCAACATTTCTTACAATGTTTTCAAATGTCATCAGTTAAAGAGGCGCTACTGTGGAGGTTTAATATTTTGTTCTACTTTTATCAAACTATCAATCTTTGTTAACTACATTTATTTTATCATTAGCATTTATTCTGTTTCATTCAACTTGATGTAAGAATAAGTATCAGTATCAGCAGTATGTTCGTTTACTGTTTGAATTGTATTCTTTTGATCATTGGTAGTATTGCACCTTTTCTAAATTTGGCTAATATCCATTGTTAAACGAGATAAATACAAGCAATGAACTACGCACCAAACACTTTGATTTTGTATATAGGGTTTCCAGGTCTTTTCAGACAGACATATTTCAATGGAGTTGGATGATGATTTGACGTTAGAAAGAAGCAGACGGCAGATTCGTATCGACAAAAGGCTTAATCTTGAATTAGGTCAAGGCGTATCTGTACGTGAGGAAAGCTGTTTATCTTGCTTCAACCTGTTTAATCTTGATAACACAAGACTAACATACATTGACTAGTTCACCAAACAACTTAAGAACAAGGACGGAACTTTAAAAAGCGAGGCAAGTAAACACCTTTCTTTAAAGAATTGCATTAAACAAACTTCACACCCAGATTTTTATAGTGATGCGATTTACAAGCTTCAGAAAATAGCTGGACATACCAATTTTCACACTTTGTTTATAAAACGTATTAAATTAACCATTAAGAAGGGTTATGATCCAATAATATTACAACGCACTGCATGTTTGGTGATTAAATCTTTTACAGTTAGTCATCACGCTTCCCTCTTCGCTTGTGCGACGCCAGGAAGGTCATGATACTCTGTGAAGACTACTTTCAAAGCCGGAAACGGAAGGAGTTTGTCGGATATTTGTATTGTGCTCGTTCTGTCGTGCCAACGATGGCTGCTCGACAGCTACTCTGACTTCTGACACGTCATAGAGTACATTAATGATTGGTGAAAACAGAAAATGACTTTTAATAATTCTATGTTTTACATATATTTCACAACTGGATTTGCCATCACCATCGTATTACATGATAGTGTGGAACAGTCTGCTGTGGATACTGTTTATTTACACTGTACTTCTGACTGGGTGATGATTGGATAATAGTT
>JAULCE010022897.1:0-13978 GCA_032359355.1 Macoma nasuta | reverse complement strand
GCAATGCTATAAGCAATGCTTAAGCAAAATAAGCAATGCTATAAGCAATGCTTAAGCAAAATAAGCAATGCTATAAGAAATGCTAAAAAATACCCTTTAAAAATGTCAAGCTATGGAGAAAAATTAAATCCTTACAGAAAGATAAGAGAACCACGAGGTGTAAAAGGAATTAGACAGAGTGTAGTTATAACAAATAACCCTAGTACCATAGATCAGAATCAACAATTGTTAGTTAGATTTCCTAATCTTAGTAATAATGATGTTATTGTTCCTAGAAGTGTACGTCTTGCATTTGAAATTGAAATAAAAAGCACAGATGAAAATGCAACAGTGTATCCAAACCTTGGTAGAGCAATCATAAAGAAAACAACAATACGTATTTCAGGTAATGAAATTATGTCAATTGATGATAGTGATATTTATCATTGTTATATTGACTTATGGAGATCTCCAACAGAAAGAATAAACATGGCATATCAAGGAATTGGTAAACTAAACATGTTAAAACACAGAGTTGGTGCTAAAGATGCTAGTTCAGACAAAGAAGACGAAGCCATAGCTGCTGCATTTAAAAACAGATTTTGTATTCCACTTGATTTTGAAATACTTGAAACACATATGCCATTCTATCAGGCAGGATTAGGTGATAGACTTGAATATGAACTTACTTTTAATAACTATGATAATATAATTAAATCAACTGATAAAGATGCATTGTATGTAATAAAAAACATTTGCTTAGAATTTGATATGGTAACTAATCCTGAATTAACTAGACAAATAAGACAACAAGTTAGTGGTAAAATGGTTTTCTTATATGATAGAATATTAAGACATAGAAAAATAACTAAAAACAAATCTGAAACACTTTGGAATATTAATCTAAATGTACCAGCAAGAAGTATGAAAGGTATTTTAATGATATTTGAAGATCCAGAAAGAACAAGTACAGAAAAGTATTATAATCCAAAAATAACAAAGGTAGAAACTACAATAGAAGGAGTTCCTAATCAACTATACAGTCAAGGAATGAGAACATATCAGCAGTGGGATGAAATAAATAAATTTTTTGCATTGACATCGAAGAGAAACAGAGAAACGGATAAAATTGCAAAAGATTTATGCTTTTCCAGCTTAACATTGGAAAAATATTTCACTGACAGTTATGCATTGTGGCTTGATTTACGATCAACAGATGATAATACACTTCATGGTTCAGGAAGAAGAATTGAAAATGCATCTGAAGGTATAACAATTCAAATAACTAAAGAAGCAGAAACTGATGCCCCAATAAATATTTATCTATTTGTTATACAAGATGCACAAATTAACATTGAAGATGGTAGATTTAAAGAAGTTAATTACTAAACTTTAAAATGGAATTACCTAAATATCCTCACTGTGCTATTATATGTGGTCAAACGGGTTGTGGAAAAACGGAGTTTGTACTTGATCTCTTAGAAAATGAATATAAGATGATATTTAAATATATAGTTATATTATGTCCTACTATTCAATGGAATAAAGCTTACAAAAATCGAGGATGGATTGGTGATGTTCGAAAACCGAAGAATAAAAATATATCAATTGTTAATCCAGTTGTTAATGGAATAGAAAAACTACAAGAACTATTGAGATATTTTTTCAATAAGTACGCTGGTTCTCCTACTTTATACATCATCGATGATTGTAGTGCAACTAAAGAACTAACAAAGAAAAGAGATATGCTATCAGAGTTGGCTTTTTCAGGAAGACACGCGGAACAGTCAGTGTGGGTTATTTCTCAGAGATACAATTCCGTTTTAAAAGATCTTAGAGAACAAACAAAATGGTTGTGTATGTTCTATACAAAAGACAGAGATAGTTTTGATAATTGTCTAAGAGAAAATGACGTAATTCCTACTTTAGAAGAAAGACAAAGAATTAAAGAAGAACTAAAAAGAAAAAAGCATCGTAAGTTAATATTGAAAACTGATCAACCTACTGATTATTGGGTTATTGACTAACAATATTTTAAAATCAAAAAAATAAATTATATAAAATGAACGCTGAAGAATTATTGTTAGATTCAGAAACCTCGGATAATGAAGACGATATTGAAGAAAAACGTAAACGATTATCAGCCATTGTTGCTGGTGGTAGTTGTAAACAATATCTCGGTAAAGACTTACAACTCTCAGACATTGATGGGTTGACATCAGAACAAATAAACAAACTATACTGTAGATATGAGGCAAGACTAGGAGTGAGTATGACTAAAACATTAGGTAATTCTTTTATTAACTTATTTGTTACGTGTGTTTCAAAGTATTTTAATGTTGTTGATCCTACTGAACTGTTACAAAACTTAACAGAAGACCCCTTTATTAATAGCGCTTTGACCACTACTTGTTGCGAATTATATTATAGATATGGAATGTATCTAGCTCCTTTTACCGCGTTGTTAACGACAGCTAGACATATTGATTTTGATAAAAAAGACATTAAAAATGAATGCAGAGAATCAATCGATTGAACTAAGTGAAAAAAGTGAACAAAGTGAAAAAAGTGAACAAAGAGAAAAAATAAAAAATCCAAAGAGAGTAGCTGCAGGTAAAAAAGGTGCAGAAGCTAAAAAGATAAAAGCCGAAAATCATAGGAAAGAAATTGAAAACTTAAGAAAAGAAGAAGAAGAAAAGATAAAAGCTGAAAACCAAAAAAGAAAAGAAGAAGAAATAAAAATTACTATAGATGATTCTTATGAAAGTCCTAACGTAAGTATTCCTAAAGAAAGTAGTCCTAACGTAATATATATATCAATAGCATCAATTATAGTTGTTGGGTTAGGATTCTATATGTTCAAGTCTAAGACTGTAGAACCAAAAACGGAACCAATAGTAGAATACAAGAAAGAAGTTGATCCATTTGAATTTAATTAATTACTAAAAATTTCTAATAAAAAATGAGCGACGAAAAACAAATAGTAAACACATTATACCATGCTGGTGTACAAACGGTGTTAGTGATTGGATATGCTGAAATAGGTAAAAAGGTTTTTAAGATTCGTCAGCCAAAAGTTGATTTAAATCTCACAGATGTTGGTATGTTAACAGCTGAAGTATTGTTAGCAATGGCTACAAAAGATATGTTAGTTAAACAAGGTATTATTCCAGCTAATATTATGAAGTAAAAAAATGGCGAGTGCGGTAGCGTTAATGATTGGTGGTGCAATTACGAACGCGGTAGCATTTACGGGTAGTAATTATTTATTTTCACATCTGGACAAAAAAAAGGGTAAACACATTGATGAAGAGAAAAAGAGACATGATAAAGCGATGGAAGAATTAGAAAAGGCAACAACTGCTTGGAATGAAAAGAGAACTAGTAGATTAGATTTTATTAACGAACAAATGAAAAAAGAAAATAAAGCTATGAGAGAGTTTGATGATACCGATACAGCTATGAAACAGTATTATTTTATAACTGGGAAACAATTGGATCCATTACCGCCTGAACCAAAGTTGAGTGATTTTTATACTCCATCAGAAGATCAGAAAAATAGAGAGATTGCTTTTGTTATTGGGTGTATGTCTTTAACAGGATTTATTGCCTGGAAATTAAATAAAATATAAACCATAAGGTTTTGTATCTATTCCATTATCACATATATATCTTTTATCATCATAAGGATTTAAAGAAACTTTATTTACTTCATTTATAAACATTTCATGTTTATCAGAATTTAATGTGTACATCTTATTCATTTTTATTTCATTATTACATAAACAATTTTTATAATCGTTAAAATGTATATCTTTTTTAATTGTTGTTTTACCAATACCTTTTAATTTTTTTTCTTCACTAAGATCAGTTATTGTAAAA
This sequence comes from Macoma nasuta, assembly GCA_032359355.1. Taxonomy (NCBI): domain Eukaryota; kingdom Metazoa; phylum Mollusca; class Bivalvia; order Cardiida; family Tellinidae; genus Macoma; species Macoma nasuta. Next base: position 10,117 of record JAULCE010022897.1, on the reverse strand, counting down.
GAATATGCTTTACTTCTTATATAAACTATTTCATTCATAATTTTACCATTTAATTCATCTTTAAACTTCCCTATTACCTTTTTATTTTCTTTTGAATGAAGATAGTGATCTTCAGGATAATCCGATGTATCTAATTCATTTATTATTTCTTTTAAATCTTCATAAATATCTTTAGTTTCAATAGATAAGAATAGAGAATCTGTATCGGAAGCAACTAATTCATTGTTTGACCATAATTCATTAACTATATTATAATAGAATTGATACATTAATAACTTGCTATAATCTAATATAGCTTGTCCCAAATATATAGGTTTATTAAATTTTACAGAAGTAACATTATTTACAATTGCAACAAAGTTTTCATTAAAAATTATTGAATCTTTAAAATTAGGTTTGTTTATGTATTTCTTCACTTCTTCTTTACTCGTTGTTAATTTAATTTCGCTTCTTCCTCTTATGTTTTCTAATGTTTTTCCATAGAAACTGTTATTCATTAATTTCCAGAGGTCTTTTTCAAAATTAGATTTGGATTTTGTTCTTTGTTCAGTATTAAAATTAATATACTTCTTTAACCAATCATTTTCTTCAAATGATATAGTTCTATGAACCTTTTTTACTTTCATTCCAAGTTGAATATATTCTTTTAGAATACTATAATGAATAACATATTTCTTTTTATCGTATAACGTTAATAATAATTTTTCTTCTTTACCTACTGGTTTATCTCCTAATAAGTTTTTTTGATAATTTGATAAATCTTTTTCATTTATTTTCATTTTCTCAGGAGCTAATGGATATTTCATTGTTTTTAACTTGCAATCATTGGGATATTCTAAATCACATTCTATTATACAACTCCTTCCTTTTGGAATATGTAAATAATAGTCTGGATTACTTTCCCATTTGAAATCTTTAGTTGGCAGTTTCTGTGACATTGCCCAACCATATAAATTATTTGCATCTAGATATAATAAATATTTTTCTGTAAGATAATCATTTAAATCTTTACCATTTCTTAATTCTTCTAAAAGTCTTTTCTTTTCAAAATCATCTATTTTTCTAATATTCTCATCATAATAATTTGGTGTATATTTATTAAATGCTTTTACGTGTCTAGGACCAAGAACACCAGAAAAACCACCTCTAATACCATTTTCTATCATTAATAACATTTCATAGTCTGTTAAAAGTTCTAATTCAATATTTGTATATTTTAAACCACATTGCCATGTTAATCCTGGTGCAGAGAAACAATAACACGGATCTATTTCATGATGCTTTAAGAAAAACTTTCTATATTTTTCAAATGAATCTGCTAAAATTAAAACATCTGTTTTTAAATAAAGGTTGTGATAGTCCAAAAATGATTTACATTTATAATGATCCCATACTTTTTGTGCATGAGCATATTCTTCATCTGTCATTTTCTTTTGTGTTAGAGTAGAATAAAATTTATCTATAGGAGGTAATTGTTTTTCTTTAAATCTTTCTATTGAATCTATATATTCATATGGATAGTATCCTTTTTGTTTTAATAAAGAAATATCTCCATTAAATTCTTGTTCTAAAATAGGAAAGTCAACCATTGATTCTGCAATACCCGATAAACTTTTTAACATAAATCTATATGAATCTAGAAATCTCAGTTTTTTATAATTTGAACCGTAATCTATAGAAATATAATTTTCTGAATTTTTGGATAGAAGTTTTACTTTGTTATAATCATCTTCATATTTCATTAATTCCTCTATTAAGAAGTGGAAATCATAGTTTGAGCCATTATGAAAGAAAACGGGTATTAATTTTGTTGTTTTACCTTCTTTTGCATTACACGATTTACAAGCTGCTCCTCTATATTTACCAGAAAGATGATTATGTTCTCTTACTTTTTCATCTAATTTTTTTCCACATATATAACATTCTGTTGCCTCTTGAAATTCTATTTCTTGTTGTTTTGTTAATATTGGTTGTTTCTTTTCTTTAAGGTACATATTATAAGTTATTTCCTTGAAAATTTTTATTATTTTTTTTACATATTTCTCTGCTGCATCATCACCAACATAAGAAAAGTATTGTGGTTTATAAATTTTTGGATAGTCAGACTGAACATAGATACCATAACTATTAACTGTTTGTTTTGTTATTGGATTAACATATGATTTATTTGGATTTGGTTGTGAAGTTGATAAAGGAATATTATTCGATTCAAAATCAGAATAGATAACAAAAGACAGTCTATTTTTAAAATGTTGGTTTTGAAATTTAAGAATATTTTTATTTTTCTCAGGCATATTAACTTTACAATAATCATGATTTAAACATATCTTTTTATGTTTCTCTAATGTTTCTAGTCTTCGAAATCTTTGTAAGCAATTTCTACATGTATGTTGTTGATTTTTATTTTTATCATATAGAAAACTATCTAGATCTTTAATTAAGCAATAATGTGTATTTTCATTTTCTTCTATGTATAAAAGATCAATAGGACTATTACTTGATATATTTGAAATATAAACTGGGTATATAGATTGTTTATTTGTTTGAGCTTCTAATGCGAATACGTTTATACTTAGGTTATTTTGTTTTTCTACTTTTAAGATGTCTTTTATTGACACAGGATATTCAATACCGTTCATATTAATTTCATTCTCATAAGGTTTATATTTTGTTACTCTCTCTTTATTTTTAACAGCGGGATATAATTTAGATAATATTGACCACAAGAAACATTTGTTATCGTTTGTGTTTTTGACATTGATAATATTACTTGATTTAAACTTTAAAGGTATATAAGATGAAGGTTTCTGATAATCATATTTATATGTCTTTACTTCTACACTTTTAATATTTCTAAAAACATGACCGGAACCTCTTTCTTGATACTCATCAATCCATGCTTCAAATTTATCTTGTAGTTTTTTATAAAATTTATCTACATTATTATTTGATTTAATAACTTCAACAGGATGAGAGTAATAACTTGTTATTATATTAAATGCTAATGGAGTACTAAATTCAGAAGTAATTATAATCTTCACTTTAATAGGGTATGATTGTATTGTAATTCTATCTTTTAATTTATCAATTATATTATCTTCTTCTATATCATCAATAATAGTTTCAGTAATAATATCTTTAAATACTTTGGATTTTTTATTGTCCATTTTATTAGATATAAATTTAATTATGATGTTTTCCTTTCTATAAAATATAAAGGATTTCTCTCCATAAATTCGTTATAAGCTTGTTTATATTTTTCTTTATTATTTTGATAATGAAGTTGTTTCATTGGTCTTTCACAATCTTTACATTTATTTCTATATCCATCAGAACATTTCTTTACTTTTCTAAATAAATTATAAGATTTGAATTGATAACAATATTTACAGACTTTTCCTTCAGTCATTTTTTAAGGTTTTAAAAAATGGCTAGTCTAACAAATAAATTAGCAGATGAATTACATCGTAGAGTTATAAAATCTTTTCCTAAAAGACGTGTTTATGTTAGTTCAATAGATCAAACATGGGCGGTTGATTTGATAGATATGCAACAATATTCAAAACAAAATAAACACTATAAATATTTATTAGCAGTTATAGATGTTTTTAGTAAATATGGATGGTTAATTCCTTTGAAAAATAAAACAGGAGTAACAGTAAGTGAAGCATTTAAAACATTATTTAAAGAAAGAAAACCAATGTATATTTGGTCAGATAAAGGATCTGAATTTTATAACAGACAAGTAAAAGAATTGTTAAAAGATAATAACATAAAGTTATATTCAACTGAGAATGAAGAAAAATCTAGTGTAGTAGAAAGATGGATAGGTACTATGAAAAAACATATGTATAAATATTTTACTGCCAATGAAACTTTTAAATATTATGATATATTAGATAAATTAGTTAGAAATTATAATAATACAGTACATTCTTCAATTAAAATGAAACCCACTGAAGCAAGTAAATTTGAAAATCAATTAACAGTGTATAAAAATTTATATCCAGAAAAAGAAAAGAAAATTAAAAAACCTAAATTCAAAGTTGGGGATAGAGTAAGAATAACAAAAAAGAAAGGTAAATTTGAAAAGGGTTATACTACTCGTTGGACTAAAGAAATATTTGTAATCAATAAAATATTAAATACAAATCCTATTACATACACAATAAAAGATTTAAAAGGTGAAGAAATTAAAGGTAGTTTTTATGAACAAGAATTACAAATTACTGAGTTTTAAATTAATTCGATTAATAATGAAGCAACAGTATTAGCAGTTGTATCATTTTTAACCAGACATACAAGATTAATCGAATCACCCGCATTAACATTGAATGGCTTTTGAAAATTATCATGTTTTCTTGGGGTTGTGTGTAATGTTATATCATACCCAGGTATTATCTTATCATTAACAATAATGCCTACCTTAACTTCACCACTTTTTCTTTTACTTGAAAGTCCAATCCCTAAAATACGACCTCTACGCATCATAACATAACCAACCCCATCTTCTCTTCCACCATTTCCAAAAGAAAACACTTCATTCTTAAGAAGAGTTCCTTTACTTTCCGCAACAATGGAAATAACATGACTGTCTTTCATATTTTCCACATTGTTTCGTAACAAATGGTTGTTTATTGTCAGTTCTCTAAGTTTGTCTTGAAGTTGGGTGTATCTATCAGCCTGTATATTTATCTGTTCAAGCATAGTATTTCTACTATCATGAACCTTTTGCTGAAATTCTGTAATCCTCTGCTCTAAATCTGTAACTGGCCTTACACGTTTGTGTAAATCCCGAACATGCATTGTTAAGGTTTCAATGTCTCCATTTATTTTCTGTGATTTCCTTCCGAAGATACTCATTTTTTAGTTTAAAAATTGTATTTCTAAAACTACACTCATAGGTAAACCATTATTATTTATTTTTTTACCATTTTCATCTCTTACAGATAATTCTAATTCTGATATTGCTCCGTTTGATAAATGTTTAAATTCAGGATTTCCAAATCTTATAGTTACAATGTCACCAAAGTTTTTATTTTCAATTGGTATAACAGCTAAAACAGTACTTGGTGTTCCATTAAAATAATTTTGTGATGTATTAAGTTGTTCTAAATGTAAATATATAGATTTTATAGGTGCAAAGTCTACAGTTTTTTCTCCAGTATATATTTTATTTGCTTGAAATTTTTCTTTATTAACAAATCCTAACATCATTTGTAAACCTTTACTCATCTTAAGGTCATTATCAGTATTTAAAGATACAATACCATTTACCTCATTTACAGTTAATGTAATATTTAAATCATAAAATATACCTGCTAACTGTTGAAAGCTGTAATATCCATCCTGAATATGAAAAGGTCCTTGCCCATGTTTGTTTATAGGTTCATTGATAACATTATACCAACCCAAAGTATATGTAAAACTTTTTATTCCAACTTTCTTGTTTCCATCTCTATTATCTATATACTGTTGTAGATTTATTGTTTTATCAATATTTGAAATTGTATGATACATTTTTTATTAGGAAAAAATGACAATACAAAAAGAATTTAAATATAATGATGAAGCTCAATATGCTCATGCGGGTGTTTTTAGTAAAAAGACACTCGACATTATAAAACAATTCATTGTTATTACATCAGATGGAAAGAACTTCCGGGTAGAATTCCCAAATATATTTGAAAAATACAAATTGCCACACGTATCGTCGGATGCTATTGTAGAAGATTGGAAAACTAACTGGTTAAAATTCTGGCAAAATCAACTGAACTTTGCAATTTGGTGCGCTACTGCGGGTTGTGGTGTGGATTATAACAATCATTTAAAAGCAGATGGTTTAATTGGTTCTGTATTTTTATTCCACGTTTATTATCAAACAAGAAGAATACTATTTGAACTTAGTGTTGCTTTACCACATTCTAAATTTTGGAATGCTTTTAACAATACTTATGATAGAGAAGCGTACGAACGTATATGTAAAGAGTTTAATGTAGATCCTAATTCTGATTGGAGAATAAAAGGAATAAATAATGGATTAGGATTAGCTTATTCTGTTTATGGTACACCACCACCTTTTATAAATAACGAAAGACCTAGTCATACAAAGAGCCTTTATTTAAAAGCTTGGAAAATTGCAGGACTTGATATGTCTCGTGCTTTAAATACACCAATGGGGCTACATGTTGTTGGTGATGGAACTTATATAAAAAATGTTCATACTTTTACAGGAGAGACAACACCTACAACTTTTAGAATAGGGTATATAGAACAGAATAATAATAATGCTTGGGGTACTTTTATTCTTGATAATTCTGAAGGATTTACCAGAGCTGGTATTGAAAGAATAAATGAATCTATTAGAACTTATTGTTGGGCAATATTAGGATCTCAATCTCAAACAAGAACGAGTATACTCGGAACAGGTACTGCTTTTGATGCTCAAAAACAATTCCTTGTAGATGTTGAGGATGCTATTAATAGTCCTATAGATTTACCTGGTCAAATTACAAGATATCAAAACACATTAAAATATGCAAGAAGTAAAGTTGATTATGTTTACGGAATTGAATTATATATGTCCCCAAGCAACATGGACCTGAGAATAGGAACAATTCAAGATTATAATAATGAAATTGTTGTTGCAACAGACCAGCATAAACTTGGGTTGAATAATGAAGTTAATATAAAACCTATACCTCCAATACCGAGTACTAAACTTGTTGGAACTAAAACCAAACAAACACATATAATACTAGATAAACCAGATAAACTAAATAAACTAAATATAAATCCAGTTCATGAAGAAGAATTAAATTTAGAAGAAGATAAACATGAAGAAAATAAAAAAGCATTAATAGTTGGTAGTATTATAATAGGACTTATTACTTTATTTTTTTATTAATATATTCTTTTCCAGCAGTATATATGTTAAAACTGCAATTAATGCTAGAAATGAATTAGATAATAATGTTAAAAAAGCGGAAGATCAAAAAGATCAAGATGTATTAAAAATTATGAGAAGGGCTTTACACGTATCAGGTAAAACTAAGGCATAGTCTCTAAGGGTTGGAGTTTCACGACTCGGACATTCTGTCCTCAAGCTTTATTTTATTGTTTAAGAAATGGATTTATATAAGAAACCTGGGGTGTTTTATTGGAGACAAAGAGAGAAAAATGAACATTTTGAATTATATGATGATTTTATAGGTTTTCCAAATAACATAATAAATGATGGTCTTTGTGAAGTTCGTGCTAGAGATCGTTTATTAACATTCCCTGAAGGAATTTATACATTTAAACAAATACGAAAAATGATTCGTAATGCTAAATTCTTTATATATTTTTTAAATGAAGCAGGAATTGAAGAATATGACGGAAAAGAAAGTGTGTGGGATTCTAGGGTTTATCGTGTTGGAAGTAGTAAATTTGAAGAACATAAATTATGGGAACGTCGGTTTACAACAAATAAGATTCCTGGAGTAATTAGACTTACAAGAGAAAAGGGTTGTCCTGATTCTGGAACTCCTGATGATATGTTTGATATTATGTTTTATAGTAATATTATATTTTATTGTAGTCCTAATTTGAGTAGTTTGTTAGGGTTTAAAAACTTCTTATTTGTAGGTGAAACTTATACTTGTGCAGAACCTAATTATATTTTGTAGGTTCTGAGGCCCTTCGGTCCGAATCGCTACGCTCTGAGGACAGAGTTGTTACGCTGCGTTTATTTACTTACTTTTACATAAAAAATAAGCATGACTTTCCCTCTAGTCTAACCCCTATTCGTGCTTATTTTAGAGGACCTTTGGTCTGACTCGCTTCGCTCTAGAAATAAAATAAAAACCCTAAGGAATGTCCGAATCGCTAAGGACCTTCGGTCCGAATCACTCCTCCAATACCGAGTACTAAACTTGTTGGAACTAAAACCAAACAAACACATATAATACTAGATAAACCAGATAAACTAAATAAACTAAATATAAATCCAGTTCATGAAGAAGAATTAAATTTAGAAGAAGATAAACATGAAGAAAATAAAAAAGCATTAATAGTTGGTAGTATTATAATAGGACTTATTACTTTATTTTTTTATTAATATATTCTTTTCCAGCAGTATATACTAATCCAGCAACAAGAACAACTAATGCAAATAAATGATCTCCAAACCAATTAACTATTTTACCTGTTGTAGATAATAACCAAGAAACAATAGCACCAATAATACCGGGTAATGCTTCTGCAGCTTTTCCTGCTAGTTTGGATAATAATTTACCAATATTGGCTAATTGTTTTTTTATCCAATCCTTTACACCACCATCTGATTTACTTGGCGGTGATGGAGGTGTTGTAGTACCAGGTGATGGAATAATAGTTTCAACTATAAGACCGATAACCATACCAAATGCAGTTAAAATACTAACAATTGTAATTCCCTGTTCTCTGAATAATGTTTTTATTCTTTCACCTAATGTAGTATCTTCTCTTAGTACTTTATGAATAGTTTCTTTTATTCTATTCACTTGACTACGTATTTTCTCTCTATTAACATTAATTACCTCTATTCTTGCGCTTCTCTCCGACTCTAAATCTCTGAGTCTACTACTTATTCTTTCTATTTGAAATTCATCATTATCCGCTTTGGCTTGTTCTAATTTGGTATTTTCTTTTGCTATTTCTTTATTTGTTTCATTTAGTTTGGCCAATTCATTCACAATTTCTTCTTTAACCGTAGTCATTGCTTTCAATATACCCTCCATTTCTCGTTTTGTAATATCTGTTTGTTCACCTCGTTCAATAACTGATGTTTCTATTTCTCTCACAAGTGTATCGGCTGTATTAGGCAAGTCTGTCATTTCAATGTTTTCAATATCAGGAAGAGTATTTTCTACATTTCTTAAAGCCGCAACAGCTTGTTCGGGTAATTGTTTTTTATAATTAGATAGTTTTAAAATATCTTTAATTGCATCTGTTCCGCCCCGACCAATTCTGCCTGCCAAAGTGCTTAAAGCAATAAACTCATTTCTTCCTTTAGATGTGATTTGAATTTCTTTACCGTGAACTTTTAAAAATAGCGTTTTATTATTAGGTCCAAGTTCAAAGTTTGTATAATCAATATATTCGGCGTCTAAACCATATTTTTCCTTTATTATTTTGTAATATCTGTCAACTATTGATTTTTTCTGGTCTACTATTAATTGTGTTCTTTGGTCACCATCATTAATATCATTAATATGCTCGCTTTGATTTTCTAAAATTTCTGCAAAGTTATCATCTATCATCATATTTTCATCATCCCCGGCTTCCGGGGTATCATAATCCTCGACGTCCGGGATATCAAAATCAAATTCTGCCATTTTATTATTCAGAATATGGGGGAGGTTTTTCATATTGATAAATATTTGCAAAGCAGATTACCCAGGGCTTAAACTTTTCTGTATTGTATTCATTGCTTCTTTGCGACCTTGTTCTATTAACTTGTTTTTTTCCACTTCGCTTATTTCTAAGTTTTTTGAATGATCTTTAAGAGTTGTATATTTTTCCATTTCAGTTAAAACCATTTTAAATTCAGTATCACTTATTTGATTGTCTTCCATAGCTTTAGATACTATATCTTTTATACTATTCATTTTACTTTCTGCTATTGTTTGAATACTATAATGTTTTTTCATTTTTTTAGTTAATCTTCTCCTAATAAATTTCACACATACTCCTAATCCACCACATATAGCAGCAACAATTTCTAAGGGTAATGCAATAGGAACAGTTATTCCTACAACTGCTAAAACAACACTAGAAGTTATTAATAAACTATCAGCACTGTCAGCAATGTTTATTCCTCTTTTATATTTTTTAGATATTGATTTCCTTATATCTCTTTCATTACATAATATCCTTTCAATCTCTGATATTTTCTGTAATCTATAACTATGGCCATCTTCGGGTAAAGTAGGATATAAATTAGGTGCTGTTGGTTGCTTCATTTTTAATGTTATTTTTTAGGTGTTTAATTTTATAAGTATTTTTCTTAAGCATTACTTATAGCATTGCTTATTTTGCTTAAGCATTGCTTATAGCATTGCTTATTTTGCTTAAGCATTGCTTATAGCATTGC
>JAULCE010022786.1:0-13988 GCA_032359355.1 Macoma nasuta | reverse complement strand
GGGGTGAAGATCTTTATGTGAGGAAGCCTCCGGCTGGCTTGCGGTAGGTCAGTGGTTCTACCCAGTTGTCCCTCTGCGAAATGACTGAAATACTGTCGAAGTGACGTGAAAAACCCAACAAAAACAAACAAACAAAACAAACATTATTTCAGTCATTTTACGACGCCCGACTAATTTCTAGTGGATGATAACTCCAGAATCCAGACTGAGTAACACACAGACGGACAACTGAATTGACCTACCGCACGCCAAAGGCTTCCCACTTGCAAATTCGAATCTGCCCAAGGCTGGGATCGAACCAACGCGGCGAAGGGCTAAGTGGTTGTGGGTCGAAGACTGTTACCCTCCGGTCACTGACACCCTCCTTTTGTCACAAATGGAACTTTTTGATTTTGTGCTTAAAATATTTCTACCAGTTATAAATAAAGGGCTAACTAATGACTGAGTGATGATTGAGTGTTTTCCTGTCGGTAGCCTAAAGCATATGGCAAGGCATTCATCTTGACACTCAATAAATGCTATTTCAGACGCATTCAAAAATGAAATTAAAGAACAGAACAATATATTAACAATAAAAGTATAAATTAGGATTTAGAAGATTTTCTGGGAGGAAGGAATCCACCAATGTTTAATGGCTTTGAGAGCATTGTGGAACATGGAGAATTTGCTCATAATGATTATTGAAAACATTTAGGAAAATGAGCAAATGCTCCAGTTTCCACAAAGTTTTCATTAGTGCGTTTGCTATAGATGCATAAAAGGGCGTATCTAAAGGAGCATAGGGTTATAATTAAGTACCCGTGTCAGTCCGGTAAGCCCAGCTTTAGTGGCGCTGTATGGGGCCTTCCAGGGGCGCTGTTGATGGCCATCTGGGAAGCTGTATTCACGATTCTTCCCCACCCTGCAGAAGTTTTGAATGATTTAAAGGATTGGCAGCAATTGTAAACCCTGATAAAGGGGTTTATCTGTTTTGGTCTATAGGTACCAGACCACCAAATACAGGTCCCTATATAACCTATGTAAAATTCAAAATGTTCACAAACTAATATAGTCAATTTTTGATAACTTTGCACATGGCAGACATGGTTTATTTTAAAGATCTATCAATGGTTAGAAAATAGGGGGTCATGTGTTATATAAGAAAGATTATGTGTCTGATTTACATGCACCCTTATATCTCCTATTTTCCAAAATGACGCAACCCATTGGGTACCCCTCTTACTTTCACTCTCACATCATTTCCATAACTGTGACTAATCCACTTGGCAGTGTCACCATAATGCCTCCTTGATACTCCAGTCTGTCATCCCGTACTCAAAATGCCACATTTAACTGACAAAAGTGCTACTTTTAGGCAAAAACTTCCCGTTCCGGCGTATTTAGTGGTCTGGACCCTATAGTAAAACTTCGTTATATGGAACTTTGATAGTTTTAATCAGTCCGTATGATATATTTAATCGCAACCGGTACGGAATTGGAGCAAAACCGGCAAAACTGTAATTGTTTATGTTTCAGAACTTTAATTTATGATCAAGGAATACTGTTTAATCAAAAAGAAACACATGTCAAGAGGTGGATCAAGCAGAAAAGTCACGTGTATGATAGAGTAGAAAAGTCCCGTTTGTGATCTAATAGAAAAGTCACTTGTATGATCGAGTAAAAAGGTCGCGTCTATGATCAAGTAGTCAAGTCACGTTTATGATGGAGTAGAAAGCCGAGTATGATCGAGAATGATTGAGTGTTAGCTCGAGTAGAAAAGTAATGCGTATGATCGAGTAGACAAATCACGTGTATGATCGAGTCGGGAGAGAAATATGATTGAGTAGACAGGTCATGTGTAAGATCGAGTAAAAAGGTCACGTGTATGATCGAGTAGGCACGTTATATGTGTGATAGAGTAAACGAATAGGTCGCATGTATGATCGAAAACACAAGTTACGTGTATGATCTAATCGGAATTTCATTTGTATGATCGAGTAGAAAAGTCACTCGTATGATAGAGTAGACAAGTCGCGTGTATGATCGTATAGACAAGTCACGTGTATATCATCTAATAGAAAAGTCACTTGTATGATCGAGTAGACAAGTCGTGTGTATGATCGAGTGGAAAAATCGGGTGTATGATCAAGTACAAAAGTCGAATGTATGATCGAGTAAAAAAGTGTTTGTATGATCGAGTAGAATGTTGCTTGTATGATCGAGTAGAAAAATGTTTGTATGATCGAGTAGAATGTTGCTTGTATGATCGAGTAGAAAAATGTTTGTATGATCGGGTAGAAAGTTGCGTGTATGATCGAGTAGAAAAGTGTTTGTATGAACGAGAAGAAAGTTGCTTGTATGATCGAGTAGAAAAATGTTTATATGAACGAGTAGAAAGTTGCTTGTATGATCGAGTAGAAAAAATGTTTGTTTGAACGAGTAGAAAGTTGATTGTAAGATCGAGTAGAAAAATGATTGTATAAACGAGTAGAAAGTTGCTTGTATGATCGAGTAGAAAAATGATTGTATAAACGAGTAGAAAGTTGCGTGTATGATCGAGTAGAAAAATGTTTGTATAAACGAGTAGAAAGTTGATTGTATGATCGAGTAGAAAAAATATTTGTTTGAACGAGTAGAAAGTTGCTTGTAAGATCGAGTAGAAAAATGATTGTATAAACGAGTAGAAAGTTGCTTGTTTGATCGTATAGACAAGTCACGTGTATGATCTAGTAGAAAAGTCACATGTATGATCGAGTACGTAAGTCGCGTGTATAACCGATAAAGTAGAAAAATCGCGTGTATGATCAAGTAGAAAAGTCATAAGTATGATCGAGTAAAAAGTCGTATATATGATCGAGTAGAAAAAAACGCTTGTATGATCGAGTAGAGAAAGTTGCTTGTATGATCGAGTAGAAAGTTGTTTGTATAATCGAGTAGACAATTGGTGTCTATTATAGAGTAAACAAGACACTTGTATGATCGAGTAGAACAATCACGTGTATAATCGAATTGAAAAGTCAGGTGTTTGGTCCAGTAGCAAAATCATGTGTATGACCGACTAGATTACTCATGTGTTTGATCGAGTAGTAAAGCGTCTTGGCTACAGTATGACGGTATAAATGGAGTAAAGAGTTGCCTTTTTTCTTCATGCAGGTCACGAAGTGTTTCGTAAGCAGGAATGGGGCCGTCATGTGGATTGCCACCATCTTATGCCACATGTCCACGGGATACTTCTCCACGGAACACACGTGCTGCATACCTGGAAAGTTAAAATAACCCACTTTTTTCTAACCCTGTAAAGACACCCAATATCATCCAAGACTCAACTGTTAACACCAAAAATCAAGAAAATCATGCGTCCTCACCGAGAGCCGGACACTATACCACAGTTAAGTAGAAGAATGTCCCTCAAGGTAGAATTTTTGATGATTGACATATTTCTTAAAATAAACTTTTTTGTTTATGTTGTTTGCGTCTGGTCCTGCTTTCATTAAACGGGACATAGGTAATCATCGTTGACCAAAATCAGGGGTCTGCATGGATTCTGATAACTGTTTCATTTTGGTCAGTCAGTGAATCAAATCTGCAACTCTGATATTGGCAGGGCCTCGCTTGAAATGCTCGACTGATTTGCACACCTATCACATGTGTCCCCCGTGCGTTTACAGTTGCATACACACCTGGGAAGAGCGATGGTGAGGGGTTGCCATTAATGGACCCAAAATATCTGTCATTAATACAATATAACCCTTGGCTTTCGCTCCCAAATTTTAAATAGTCGATTGAACCTGGTGTTTGATCAAATTTTCTACCGAACTAAACAAAACAAATTGCACTTATGGTGACTTTTGAAGCAATTCTGAGTGTGCTCTTCTAAAAGTACGTATGTGCCAATTTTGAAAAACGGCACATACATGAATGAACACGTGAATCAACAAACGAAATGTAAACCATTTTTGCGCAAGTTTGAAAAATATTATCACCAGCAACTATTTTAGAATTAATATTTCAGTAGAGCAAAGAAAAGTATATAAATAGATCACATGTCTGTTTTCGAATTCCTCTTTGTTAGGGATAACAGTAGAGAATAGATCATGCAAGATATGTCAAATACACCTTACAAGATCCACATCTAAAAGCTAACTTACCCTGTTGGAGCAAACGAACGAGGAAGCCAATTGGTCGTAAGAATGTAATGTACGAGTCACTAATTCAGCAAATTGCTACTTCTACACCGACATTACAAACATACTAGTACAAATATCGGCAGAAAAACTATAAATCAAAACGGAGTAAAATGAAAGTTGTGTCCAACAGTGAAATCCCAGATCAGACACCACCTTTCCTAGGCGTTGTCTGATCCAAAACTGCGTCGTTTTTCTCTTTGTTTGTTTAAAAACTATATGATTCTATAAATATATATAATATCGTTGTCGTACTTGACAAATTTTTCCCGTTTTGGATGATTAGCGAGTCTGGTTATTTTTGTTGAATGGGGGTATTATGTCTGTATTCCTATTCGAACATCAGCAAAGTCTATTTTAAGTAGAAAAGAAGGTCCCGCAGGCATCACCACATACAAAACAAACAACAACCCAAATAGCACCGAGACAAGTTTCAACACACACTCATGCGCGAGCCCAAACATATAGAAGACACTTAAAGACAAGTTACAGACATAAAGCTAGGGTGAAAACAGGAGTACCGCCTTGGAACGGTCAGTGGCAAAAACACTACTGGGGTTTTAAATTGATTTAGGGGCGCCCAACCTCACTCTTATCCCATCATCACCCGATCAACGTTATCCCCGCCTAACTAATCCACAACAACACTAAATGGCACATCCAGTTGTAAAGTATATGTAAAGCACAGACCAATTAAAACTCATGTTTTCGCCAATCATCAACCAAATGTCGTATACACCAGCAGTTGGGACGTTAATAGTCTATACCTGTATTGTTTATCAGAACATCTACACCGTCAGGGTACAAGGTCATGACCCCGCTGCAAAGCTCGGCCACGCCCTCTTCCTTAATCAGGTCTCCGGTAACAAAGTGAAAGGTTCCTTTGAATTTACTGAAAGTTGAAAACAAATACATAAACCTTTTAGAGTTGAAGAGTTTGTGCACATAATGTCTCAAAGTAAGAGAACATTGATCAACCAGGTGTACAGAACGCTGCAGATAACAACAAACACGGATATGTTGTGTTAAAAAAATCCTTGATGCAATTTTTAGAAATAACATTTATCCCCAAATTGTATATTATACGACAATGGTCAAACTTTCATTTCTTAAACGGCGTCTGGTTAATACCATATGCATTTAGGGATCCACTTTTGCTACAGTGATGAACATTAGACCAAGCAACATTTAGTTACGAAAAGGCGAGTAGAAGACTTCTACAATTGTACTTTGAATTTTGTCATCGAATGTCTTTATACGGAATCTGGAAAGTAGCAAAGTCGATACTTTGGGTTTGTACTCATGTGCTTCTCGAATAACCGTTAAACTGTGTTGAACTTCTACGTGTTCAGCTTTAAAGCATTTAATCTGTTTGAGGGACCTGATCTGTTTTCCAAAATATAATCAAATTTTTAATAACATCATCACATAAAATCTTTTTTTTTTCATACCAGCAGAACGTTTTCAGAACGATACTACATTGTTTGGGTATCAAAAGAATAATAATGTGACAAGGGTTAACCCTGTTAGCCGTTGTGATAGATGATAGTTGCAAATAGCTAGTGTACAGATCACATGACGTGGGAATCGGCGTCTGGTCTTAGGTCAAGCTTTTTTACATTCAGACCGTGAATATGTTACCTGACAAGTTCAGCTTTAAAGATTGGACAGACGGATGTTTTAGCAGCGGGCTATGAGCTAATTCATAGCACGGAGAAGTCGATTATATCAAACTTGCCATTTTAACTCTTCCAGAATACCATCAATTGTCTTTCGATCTCCGAGTCCTGTTACAATGACGTCATATCCGGTTTCAGCCAGGCGATGAGCTATACCGAGTCCGATTCCACTTGTAGAACCCGTAACTAAGGCAACTTTTCTTGACATCTCACTAAAACAAGCGTATGTTATAAGGTTAGTTGTATTACCACGAGGAAGATGCAAAAACAAGGTATAAAGTAAGGAAGCACACTAGTGCCACTTTAAATCTAAGCATTTCAAACCACTGATAATCAGCGATGCTATTACGTTCAACATTCGACAACAACTCGTCTACAAGCGCAATCATTTCAAAGGTTGTTTAACCTGAACAAATGAATGTGATTTGCCGTGATATTTTATCCCATTTTTGCCATTCGTCTTTTAGAGGGGAGATAGGCAACCATCGTAGACAAAGATCAGAGGGCTCCTGAAGGAGCCCTTTGATTCCGGTCTACGCTGTATGCTGTACTCGTGAACATGAAAGATTAATCCAGATGAGTCAATTTCTTTCGTAGCGAATACTTGACGGCCTGAAATGCAGATTTGGGCGAGTCAGCTTATGAACCCAGGCATAACCGGGTTAAAAACAAAATCGACACAGATCTATGCTGATAAATAGCAATATCATCGTATTACGATCATTAGAATCACCTTCATTCCGATCTGACAAGTAACCGGCAGTGCTGACTCTTATCAACAACTTATTATAGATACAACGGTAAAACGTGATATTAATTGATAGTTAATTCAATATTACGCCCATTTCTACAAAGTATGCCTTACCACACATTACCGTGTCCGTGTTGATAAAGCTCCTTAAAAGCACAATTTAACCATCACCCCCTTTAAAAAGAAGACATTATGCTGTACACTTGAATTCAATTCAATTGAATTCAAACTGGCTGATTACACCTTGGTATTTTACAGTAAGAATTATCTTTTACTATATTCCTACCTGTTTTCTGGCTAAAATATCGGCGTTATCGATCAGCCGAATACGATTTGTCGGAAAGCGTATCCGTATAATACTAGTACCCCGTGTTGACATTATCGGAAAACGCAAGTACTGTATGACGTTGTATAATATGACGTCATGACATGGCGTTGAAGTGTTCCGTACTTGTATATATGTCACTCATAAAATACAATGTTACTGTTGTATCAACACATCCGCAGTTAATACTAGTAACTAGTTTCTTTTTTTTATGAAAGGTATATAATGAAATGAACATTACCATAGTATGCATTTCTGGATAGCCGCATCACGTAGTTGCCTGTGTAGAAGCCCCATCGGACTCAACCTTCGGTCTGGCCCGATACGGCTCTTACACAGGTGACTCGACGTGATACGACTATTCAGAAATGCATGCTATGGTAATATTCCCTATAGAATGTACACTGCACACTAATTTGACCGATCAATTAAGGGTGAATTGGCAACGGGTATTAGTGTACCACGCTAATTCTCAACTTATAAGCACCACTGGAAGCCAAATTCCTTCAACTATGCCTTAAAGCAAAACCGTTAGGAAGATATTTACATTTTCAAATTTTCAATAATCTCATAAACTCAAACAGTGAATACATTAACATGTTTTTTGTCGGAATTTTACATGTATCTAAATACTAAGTAGATATTCTTTCTATATAATGAAAAACAGGCTACTAGAAATTGAGACCGTAGGAATGTTTTGTTTATGCAAATTTATGTTGTTATATGTTTAGCTGAAGGGTACTTTAAGTAATCGGATAGGATGTTAAGTCATTCGACTCAAATTATGCACTAAACATGGGGTCAAAGGTCAACTGAGCGCACATTTAGCCGACGTGACCCTATGCAGTAAGTTATCATAGCAAGTCAGTCTTTATGATAAAAGAATTGAAAAGTTACCCAAAACAGGGCCAATACACTAGCATTTATTCTAAAGTTTTATTAATTTTATAATCTAATTGAAAATATTATGAATATTCATAAGAACATCAAAATTAAGAGAAAAAATAAGAAATATTTATATATTATTTCTACATTTGAAATAACTGCAATGGCAAAATTTGATTGAAGTTGACTGACTAAGCAAGTTTGGGTCCCAACACATGCAATATAGGTATACTAAACAATGTGTCCATGACAATTGTCCATTTACGATGAGTAACCAAGAAAATACATTTCTTGAATGTCTTGGACATTTTTAAAGATCAAAGTATAAAAAATGTACTCAAATAGAGATGAGGTGTTGTTCTTTTGATAAGTCATTTTCTGATATAAATTTACTGATTTGCATATGAATGGTATTAGGGAGTTCTTCAATGCTTGAAGAAGATTTAAATTAAACATATATTCTTATAGCTTACGAGCTGACCTTTTTAAACAAGCTCCCTTGCATTGTAGCTATAAGGCTTATCAAAGCATACGTTGTATGATGTAGCTCATAAATTAATTTAAAACAAGCACAAAAAGTGTAGTTATTGTGTTTCTGGCAACCGTTCTAGCATGAAAATTATAACTTGAAAATGCACATTTCTCGATATCAAGACATGTTTTTGCGCTTCAATGGTCAAAATAGTTCCTAACGAACACTCAAATTTAACCTTCAAATAAGAGTACATGTACTTCAGACTTTTGTTTATCGTCAAATATACACATTAAAGGTATAAGTTTTATGAATTATACTTGAGGAAATATTGGGCCTTGAATTTTCATCTCACATTGTGTGCCGCCATTGCTGTTGGTGAAAATGAGCCGCAACGGTTTTTATAATTAAGGGAATGCTTAGTACATTAAAGAAAAAATGTCACCGATGTGTACACCTTTGTGGTGATATAAGACTGCACCGGACTTAAATTTGATGATAATGTCCAGTTGGTAACGGAATACGTTCACAAATATTTGCTTTTGTACAGGATTATGTCATAACACAGTTGTTTCCATTTCACAAGAATAACTCCACTGGAAACAAATTGTTGCATGCACTGGCTGCCTATGTTTTTCTTCTCTGGTTCCGAGCTCTGTGTCCTGGGTTTAAGACTTTCTATTGATCTTTTTCGATAGTTTTATACAACAATCATTGCAACACGCCGCAATTCATACATTCACAGCTTCAAATAATTTTACCGCTGACTAACGTTTTAAAAGATATTTCTTGTTCCTATTGTATTTATTTATTATGTAGCAAATATTTATACAAAATATCTAAATTAATGTGAACATAAATGAAATGCCGGTACACAGGTTTAACATTATTATCGCGAGAACCGTGATGTTGTTTTTGCCGCAAACGCCTTTTAGCTGTCAAATTGCTCACATTCTGCCATTTTCTTAATACTTAGCATCTTTTTTTCTGGATTTCATAAATCATAGTAAGCATTTTAGAAATATGCTACCTTAAAGTATCTCTTCTTTGACCTGAACATGTTGTGGAAGACAAGCTACTCCGGCGTATCTTTCCGTACCGCCAGCTTCAACCTGAGTGTAAACTGTTTCAGCAAGTCTTGCCTTTACACCAACATTGACAATCACAATGAGGGCAAGCTTTCATAGTGCATCTTGCCTCTACCCCACGTTGACTTTCGATATGCGGAAAAGCTAATCACTATAGAGCTTGTCCATCACCCATAGCACCCTTTGATTGGACATGCTACACCAGCATTATCTTAAATATCCGTTTGTGGAAACTAGTCCGGGGTATCTTGCCCCTTTCCTGTCTATAATGACATATTCCCCACACTGACCATCATCGAATTGAGATGCTTTCCCGCGTATCTTGCCTCCAACCCTATGCATCATGATGCCCTTATCCCCATCCTATGCGTCATTCAAGAGACACGCGATCATATGGCATCTTACCTTCCTCCATGAGCATTCAACTAGAGCATCCTGTCGGAGCAACATACCCTACGGTAACCTTGCTCCCCCACCTCGTGTGATCACCACTAAAAGGAAAAGCAATCCTTAGGTATCAGGCCCAATCCCTATCGAACATTCTATCTTGACACTGATGTGGATATATGCTACCACATGACATCTCTAGTGACCTTCATCCTGAGCATACATTGAGATTATCTTCCACCGCAGGAAAACTTTGCCCCTAATCCCCACCTCACACTTACAATCATCCAACGGACAAGCATATGTGGAATATCTGACTCCCGACATGACATTTATCCGAGGATCATGCTACACCCAGGCAGAATTTCCAGCCCTATCTTAAACATACGGTGATGTCATGCTATACAGTGGTATCTCACGTTACTTTCCAACCGTGGTACTGACTGCGAACTTGTCCCCAACCGGAGCATCATCCAAGGGACATTTATCTCCAGGGTACATTGCCACCAAGCCCAAACATCCGTTTTGGGAAAAGCTACCCCTGATAAGCTTCCCTGATTCCAACATGACCATTATTCAATGGACCCGGATTATATTTCCAACTCTGAGTTTCGTCATTGTGGCATGCTACCCAAAGAAACCTTGCCCAAACCCTGATCATCATCCAAGGGGAAAGCTACCTTATGGTATCTCTCCTCACTAATGACCCTACCAAAACACCCTGCAGAGATCACTATCACTTGAAGCAGTGGGAACACCGAACTAGTTTTCACACACTAGAAACATTGTAACCAATTTCTGTTGCAAAAAAAAGCAATTAGGTTATAAATTATCAGTGTAGAACCACACTCATCTTTTACTATTCTGTTGACTCATTTTTATTTACAAATGACAAATGTGCATGTCAAATGAGGTGCATTCAACCAGAATTAGTCAACCGACAGGAAGGCAAACAGCAAGATAAATAAGCCAGTTTAACATTTTCTCGGAAGAAAAGACAAACTAGTTTTCTTAAATGTCCAATGGGCAGACAAAAATATTAGGGCAGATTTTTCTTATGAAAAAGGTACGGTTAACCTATACAGCTTTGCTTATGTGATACGCATTGGAAAATAATTTGGGTGGGGGCAAGGTGTCCAAATTTTTTTGTTGGGTGTAAAGTTAGTGCGACACAGGTTTTGAAATTTCCAACACTTCTTGATGATCTTTAATATTAATAAGTATGCATTCTAGAATGATACATTTCATTACTTATTGTCTCACATAACCAACCCAGCCCAGTTGTTGGTACCATTTTGACTTTTCAAGCGCAAAAACTTCAATTTTATTGAGGAACTTGAATCTTATGCTTTATCTATTTCTAACAAATGGTTGCCATGGAAACATATAGTATCTTAGACAGTCCACATATAGCTATAACAACCGCATTCATTAAGTAAAGGTATTAAAATATATAAGAGCTAGAACTCGTGTTTCACTTTCAAGCGATGTCAGTTGAGTGCTTTATCATATATTTTTTTAAGATTAAACCTTACATTAAAACAACTATAACCTGAAGGTATAAGCACCGAGTTTCATCTAGATATCATTTTGACTATTATATCACCAAATATTGGCAAGGTATTGAGGAACTTGCAGTGTCATGTTTTAGCATTCATGACAGAACGATGGCCATGAAAACACTACCATTACACTTTTTTACGTATGTCTTGTTTCATATAAAAGCTTATTCATTCAGCTTATGCTCTGCTATGGGTTTTAGCTTGTATGCACGTGTTTTATCAAAAAAAATTTACTTCCTTGTCTATTTACGAATATACTATTATCATAAATTGACTTTATATTTTAATGATCTCATTAATATTCAAAAGAATGCATATTAGTTAATTAACATTAAAATAACTCCAAAATTTTATTTAAAGTTCAGCACCTTAGCTACACATTGATATAAACTTTTCTTTTTAATTCAGGGGTATCCTGAATGACCTTGTTGACCTTTGACCTCAACCTGACCTTGTTTCAGCCAAGGCATATTAACGTACCCCATATAGTTCAATAGTTACATAATACATGGCATGTATGTAATTTATTAACAAATAATGTCTACGGTTGTCACAATTTTCGGAATCATAGGTAAACTGAGAGAAAGAAGACAAACAATTTACAAGTTTGAATAAAAATGGCGTTTTAAAATTATCTTCAACTTGTATTTTTGAGTATATATGCCAAATGAGCATATTGACTCTGTATTAAAATGACAAATGCAACAGCATTTAACTTGGCCGGATGTCGAGTAACATCACATATACACGCGCGCACACACGCACGCAACGCACACACAAACACACACTGCCCCCCACACACAAGATAAGGACTTGAACAGAAGATAAGTGTATAGTAATATATAGATTCAAACAAAACTCACCGCCGCCGAATACCGATCTTAACATATCAAACAGGGTTGAGCCGGCTTGAATATTCATTCACACGGCGTCTGATCTTGAACAAGTTGTCAGATGCATGTTGTTGAGAGGTTCGGACCTTTGCTCCTTAGTTTTGAATGAGACCGCTCTTTCATAATCGGTATTGATTCTACATTGCTATTCAGACGTTCTCGTGACATTTCCGTTTGCCATGACTAAAGTTTTAAACTTCATCCGATTATGTTGGGTTTTTGTTAAGAAAAATATTTGAAGTGACAAATTGCAGCGTCTGGTCTCAAATTGTAAGCAAATTACGCCAAATAATTATAATATTACCACATTAAACTCAAACGGTATTAACCAAATGCGTGGTATATTTATTTGGTTCTAATCGATTTGTAAGGTCACTTACGAATTTCTAAATGCATAAATGTATAAATTAATGCAGTTATATGGGACATTCAATAACTCATAATTTTATATGTATTACATGTAATAAGCAACCTTGATTGGGATCAGACGCCAAGTAAGTCTGATCAAGATCCATCAATCTTTTTGACACTAGGACGGTAGTTCAACCAAACTTAATTTTAAACGAAATTAACAAGGATACAAAACCAATAGAAGGCAATTATAGCAGATTATATAATATGTGGTGAATATGTACGCATTGCACTTGACAATTATGAGGGTCTCCAAGAAAGTTTTGAGCGGGGAGAAATTGAACTATATGCTGTACTTTGTATAAAGAAATGTGGCTAATTTTATTTAGGTCCAAATCGTTATAACATTTATTTCAAATCTGTATGCATAGGCCATATATTCCTAACAGGTAATATAGTTATTCATGAACAGTTAAAATGAACACACAAAAGGGGCCGCAGAATTGGGGCCGCATATTAAACGTTGGTCGGAGTTTGCGGCCGTAGTTCTGTGACCGCTATTTAAACTTATCCGCAGCATCCCTTGGCTAAGATTCATTCATAATGGACATTTTTACTGTATTAGTCGATACAGTCAAAGCTTAACCTCGTATTGATTGAGCATCGAAACAGTTTTACGTGAGTAACCTTTCGCTGACCTTTACGAACCCCTGTCCTGCCGCAAAAATGTCTCGCCTGAGATTTTCCAGTGTTTGGGTTTAAACTTGGCTTTGACATACTCAGTTGAAATTTTGTGCAAGTGCTTTATGCAAAATAAACGTCATCGGTGCTGATCATATGCCGAGTTATCCGGCGTTTGATGCGGGTCCAAAGGGTTGGCGGTCGGTATTTATATGGTCGCGACTGACAGGATAAGGTTTTTAGCAAGCTTCATTATTTTCTCTTTCTCACCGCGTCTCTCCCTCAGGTCACGGAGTCATGAAGGTAACTATGCGCGGAGGAATACATTTGCTTAACCCGATGATTAAGCCGAACCTATTCATCAATTCTTCCTCTCGTTTGCATAAGGCTTTATCTAGATTGAAATTCATTTGCGTGCTTAATTGTAAGAACACTATGTGTCAGCAATCAGCCTTAAATGTAAACATTAATACTCTTCTTTTGTTTCATAATTCCGCTAATATGCATTTTCAGACCATCCCTTTCGTTCAAAGTTGCCTCGCACAACCTTTTAAATCACTTCACCCGGGCCGCCTTTCAGAGTCCATTACTATAAAAGCTCCGCTGGTTTTATGGTAGTTTTAATTTAAGATACTGTTTTGATTATATTGATTAATTTAATTCGCAATGAAAGTATATGATGAAAGGGAAGGTTTTTTAGGAAAAGGGAAACAGCAATTTTAAATGTATATGATAAACATTATAAAATGCT
>JAULCE010022675.1:0-13990 GCA_032359355.1 Macoma nasuta | reverse complement strand
AGTTCAATAGTCATGTGAATTGCTTAAGTCATTTAGGAGTTACGGCCCTTTATTTGCAAAACTTACTTGATAATGATTATGGCTCTTATTTTCTGTGGCAAAAACCTGAAGTGGAGGCATCAGTGTCCTATGGACACATTTCTAGTTTATATTTACAAAGACACATTGGGGAGCATCCATCAGTTTGACTGATATTCTTGTTTGACAAAGATGCTTGTTCGGGTACCCTGTCTTCTTTTCCCATGGCAGATGAGGTAAACTCTTGCCAAATAGATCTTTTCAGCAAAATGTGCAGACCCCGATGAGATAGCTTCTGCAGGACCTGTCTGGTTTGCGTCTATGCAGTTTGCATAAACATTTTACATTGATGGGTTAATGGTTAATTTTGGGGTATGCTTAGTGTTACTGTGTCTTCGAGTCATTAGTGACTCATCAACTTAGCTCATACAGTGTCGCATTTTGCTTTCAGAGACCAAACAGAATGTGTTGTTTCTGCAAGAAAATCATCACTGGAGGGAAGATGAAGCGACATATTATAACTCACAGAACAACTCATGAGGAAATTGCTGCCATATTGACCAAACCAAAACAAGAGCAAAACAAGTGGTTTGAAAATAAAAGGACTGACGGAATGTACTTGTACAATTTAGATCATTTGAACGACGGTGAACTTATGAGAGAAAGAAAATCAAAAAATCCAGATGAACTAAGAATGTGCCTTCGTTGTAAGCGTTTTTTTTCTAACCGAACATTCTATAAACACAAACAAATGTGTTCAAGCCAGTCTGAAGCACTGAAACCACAATCTCTGCAACCACTCAAGATCCACAGAGATTCTGAATTTGTTGTTGACATACTCAACAAATTTAGGGATGGGGAAGCAGGAAATTTTATTAGGTAAAGTAAACTGGTTCAAGTTATTGGCTACAAGCACTACCTAGCAAGAAATGCTGAATCCAGCAAATTCAATGAAGTCAGAAAAGAAGTAATGATGGAGATGAGAGAAATAACAAGGATTTATCTCTGTTTTCAATCAATTGCAGAAACTACTGTAACATTTGAAGATATGTTTAAAAGAGAGAATCTGACACTTCTTTAGGAAGCCTTTAACAAGATGTGTGAAGGAGAAAAGAATGGATTGAAAGTAAACTTGAACAGTATCTTCCAAAAAAGTACCAAAATATTGTCGGGATATTATGCCGAATGCTCAGAAGATTCAAAGCTAAAACAATTGAGAAAATTCAAAGAAGCTTATGATTTTAACTTGCCTGAGATTATTGGTGGTGCTCGATATCACACACAAAAAAACTCACTGATGAAAGCAAGACTGCCGAAAAACTTGCCGATAGAAGCAGAAATAAAAACACTTAAGTCATTCATTTGTAGTGAAATAGACTACACAGTGAGGAACTTTAGTTTAAGTAGCTACACTTGGCTAAGATGCTTAGTAGTCGCCAGGTTGACTTTATATAATGCAAGGAGGGGAGAAGAAGGGTCAGGACTTCTACTGGAAGAGTGGAGTGATGCCATGAAAGAAGCATGGGTTCCAAAGGGCAGTGTAGAGCAACTGCAAGATGATTGTGAAAAATATCTTGTGGGGCAGTTCAAACTTGCCTATTTGGCTGGGAAAGGCAGGAAACACGTCCCTCTCCTGATTCCAACTGATTTGATTCAGGCAGTGGTGTTATTGATTGAAAACAGAGCTGGATTTGAAATTTTGGAAAATAACCATTTTCTGTTTGCTACAAAAAGCTCCAAAGCACACTGCTCGGGATGGCATGCTGTTGCAGCTGTATGCGAGTCTGCAGGAGTGTCGGTCAATGCAACAAAAAATCGCCACAGAGCCTCAACAGTTTATGCTACTCTGGACATGACTGAGGCAGACCGAAGGATCTTCTTCGATCATCTAGGACATCATGAAAGTATTAACAAAGAGAACTACCAGTGCCCTCCAGGACTTAATGAAATACGAGTCATGGGCCAGTTTCTCAATTCATTAGATGGTGAGTATTATCAGGCCCTCCTTTGGAAAGGGCGGGTATATTGCTTTGCACATGTTGGTTAGTTGGTTTGTTGGTCGGGAGACCAAATGGTTTCCGATCAGAAAACAGTTTGGCCTAGGATCTTCAAACTTCTAGGGTTGTTGGTCATGACTAGTAGATTACCCCTATTGTTTTTGAGGTCACTAGGTCAAGGTCGCTTTGAGCTTTAGTTATAAAATTGTTTCGGACTATTACATGACCCTAATTGGTTTTGTCACTAGGTCAAAGTCACTGTGACTTAAAACCATTTCCACCTTATAACTTTGCCTAAAACACTGAAACATGGTAGCACAATGAATAGTAGATATTGTTGGGATAACTATGTCGAGGTCACTGTAACCATATGTTATAAAACCATTTCCACTTTCTAGTTCAATAACCTTTTGACTTGTTAAGACTGTTATACTCAAAACTTTGTTGTGGGGTTAATCTCTTGGTCAAATGTGAGATTTGGTGTAACCTTGTTGCTATGGTGGTCATATGTGTTTTACAAACATTTCTGTTTAAATGCAGTCAATTATAGCGGCCACTCAAAAAATGACTGTTATGTGGTCTTTGAGACAGGTGGCTGCTTAATGCTGGCCAATAGTAATGCATAAAGCTCCTGGGAGATTTCTGCAATAAGTTCAGCCTGCATTAAACTGCCACTGAATTCACAGAATATCATGCTTTGTTAAAGAGTGGCTTCTTTATAGAGGTAATACTGTATTTAAAAGCCACCATGATCAAAGATCGTGGGCCTTTTTGTGTTTTTCTATTGATTTTGAGGTCACTGTGATCATGACCATTAACCTCTGCCGTAGACCAAATGTTTTCTTATAAATAAACATTAACCAGGTTTTCAAGAATTAAACCAAGGTTATTAGATTGTGGCAAATGGATGGCTGGGCGGGTGTAAGGCTCGTTTTTGTCAGGCAATATCTCCTACATTATGACACATACAGACACCAATTTTGCGTGCTAAAATTATGTCACTGTGACCTTGATCTCTGAGTCCAATTAAAGGAAAACCTTGTCCGGGCTATATCTTCTACATTGTGACACCTACAGACACCAATCTTGGTGTAGAAGTGCATCTTTGGAAGCCGGTGTGTTGCATTCTAAAATTACGTCATTGTGACCTTGACCTCTGACTCCAATTGAATGAAAACCTTGTCTAGGTTATATTTTCTACATTGTGACACCAACAGAAACAAACTTTGTGTATAGGTACATATGGGAGCCTGTTTGTTGTGTGCTAAATTAGGTCACTATGACCTTGACCTCTGACCCCGATGAATGAAGGACAAACTTTTCTGGGCTACAACTTCTACACTGTGACTGCTACAGACAGCAGACTTGGTGTACAGGTACATCTTGGGAAGCCGGTGTGTTTAGTGTTAAATTTAGGTTGCTGTGACTTTGACCTCTGACCTTAATTGAAGGAAAATGTTTTCCTGGCTAGAACTTCAACACTGTGATGTTTACAGACACCCGACTTGGTATACTGGTACATCTTGGAAAGCTGGTGTGTCATGTGCTACAATTAGGTTGCTGTGACCTTAACCTTGACCTCTGACCCCAATTGAAGGAAAACGTCCAGGCTATTTCTTCTACATTGTTACACCTACAGACACAAACTTTGAGTATCAGTACGTCAACGGAAGCCAGTGTTGTACTGGTCTTCTCTTGTGAAACATGACCAGAAAACCTGTGTTTCTTGTTCTTATGTTTTCATATTTGGTATGGAGGTTGGCCATGATGAATAGATGACCCCTTTTGCTTTATGAAGTAATCTTTACCATAAGAAAATCATAATGACTGCCTATTTTGCGGAGTAATCGGTTAAATTATGATTAAAATTATTCGAAAAACTGCATGATTAACCCTTTACCTCATATGCTATTGTTAGACACATAACATCATATTCTAGTTTTAGATTTACATAACATTAGTGCATAAAAATTATGTCGGACACAATTCCGATTTGAATGGCTTTGAAAATAATGTGGGAAAGGGAGCATGTGCTCGTTACGAGCAAGTGCTCCATTTTCTCACAGTGTTTTCAAGAGTCACTTGCTGCAGAGGTGCTTAAAAGTGCTTATGTGGAGTAAAGGGTTAAAAAAGTATGATTTCTTTAAAATATTAATTTATTATTATTCATAATGATTACTCATGGTGATTACCCTATGTCTGGTGTCACTATCTTAAAACCAAATCAAAAACTGAAAACTGTCTATCTGTGAACCGAAACTTAAGTGAACTGAAACATGCCTTAATTGTTGCAGCCCATGTATTCATGTATATAGTATTAAAATGATTTGTACGTCATGTTGTCATTAGTAGATGAATGATAATTAGTACTGTGACCATTTTTCGCAGATGGCAATGCAGCTGCACACAGAACAGGAGTCGCACCATCACCCTCAGGAGACGCACCATCACCCTCAGGAGTCGCACCATCACCCTCAGGAGACGCACCATCACCCTCAGGAGACGCACCATCACCCTCAGTAGACAGACCATCACCCTCCGGAGTCACACCATCACATTCAAGAGTCACACCATCAACCACACGAAAGAATGTCAAAGGAGGGGAGAAAAGTCAGAAGTATTGGGATCAGTTTTAGCTCATTTGATATTTTGAGAGAAAAAGATGAGCTATTGTCTTATCTGACCGGCAATGTTGGCCCTGGCATTGCAAGTTTCGTGTTTTGGTCCATGTTTCAACTTAACCATTAGAGCTATTGCTTTGAATCTTTCTACACTTATTCACCATATGATGCCTGTAATGAAAGGGTCATAACTCTAGTTTGCATTTTATGTGAATTATGGCCCTTGTTGAACTTTGCAGATAAGTTCTATATCTTTAGAGGTACTGCATTGAAACTTCATACAATGGTTCGTCACATTCTAGTCAAGGGTCATAAACTCTGTCATGCATTTTGATAGCAGTATGGCCCAACAGATATATGTAAAACTTTAGATAGACCCTCATGACATTTCAGGTTCCTTCCATTGGACTCCAGAGGCAACATCCTTAGTAAAAGAGCATTTTAGTAAGTGGATTGAGATGCCCACTGGAAACAAGTTACCAGGTAATGATTAAATAATAATTACTATGCCCCTTTTAAAGAAGAGGGGTATATTGCTTTGCATATGTATGTCGGTCTGTCGGTAGACCAAAGCTTGTCCGAGTGATAACTCCACAATGCTTTGACCGATGGTCCTCAACCTTGACTTGGAGGTTGCTTGGACTAGCATAGGACGCCTACTGATTTTGAGGTCATTGGGTCAACGTCCCAGTGACATTTAACGCGAAAAGCTTGTTAGAGGGTTGACCTGACAATGCCTACACCCATGGCCCTCAAACTTGACATGGATGCTGGGGTGACCAGATGATGACCCCTATTGATTTTGAGGTCATCTGGTCAAGGTCACAGTGACCTTGAACACGAAAAGCTTGTCCCAGTGATTTCTTGACAATGCCTGCACCCATGTCCCTCAAACTTGATATGGGGGCTGGGGGTGACCAGTCTATGACCCCTATTGATGTTGACTTTATAACCGGTCCTACTACTTAACGGAATCGACAAATCAGCTGCCAATTTTGGTCGATGCATATTTTATTCCATTGTCCAAATATTACTAACAACATCGCACTCAAGGGGGGCATATTGTTTGACAAACATCTCTTGTTTTGGTAGCACTGTACATTAGCTGTGACCCATAGATTAGACCTTTGACCTTGAATAATGTCCTTGACCTCAGCATGAAACAAATTTAACATCGCAGCTTCATAAGATGAGTATGTATCTGAAATATGGAGAGCCATGATGTGAAATACTTTACCCAAATTCTTCATTTTGACCAGTATTTTTTACCTTTGATGTTCAATGATGACCTTGACATGTAACCACTCAAATATGTGGCTCAATGATTTAAAAATATGTTTGTGAAAGCTGGTTGTATGTTCAGAAAAGCACATGGTTATAATTATAATAAAGAAAAAGGCCAGGAGTCAAGGTGAACAGTGTGATGAGTTTGGAAAACATATTGTCAAAAGCAAATGCCCATATGAAACTTAGTATATACATCTTACAATATAAAGTAAATATAGAACTACCTGCAAGTCACTTAAAACTTAAACTTGCAGGACGCCCAGTGGTGGTCACTGTAGTAGGTGGCTGAGACACAGGTGTCCACACAGTCTATGTGTCTTGTGTAGATATGGTCCAGGCAGGCTCCATGTCTGTGGGTAGGAGACTGAATTACTTGTTTGAATGCTATAGTCTGTAAAGCAGTTTGTATGGGCCCATGAGTAGTTGTCATTGCATCCTCATTCATGTCACCAAGGATCATACAGGGCTGGTTGTCTGGGATGGTTGCCAGCATGGCTCTGATCTGCAGAAGGAGGGACTCTGGGCAGTTGTGTCGATCTGGGGAATTGTAGACTGCCAGGATAAACATGCCTTCTTTTGTAACAGCAGAAATGTGTACCATGATGATCTGGAAATGCTGGCTAGTATATGTCCCTGACACAGTTATGTGGTATGGCATCTTCACTGCCACCAGTACTCCACCAGCCCTTCTGTGGCTACAGACTGAGGACTCTCTGTCTACTCGTTGGACACTGTACTGTTGTCTTGGCAGCAAAGAGTAGGAGTCAATGCTTCCGGATAGCCAGGTCTCTGTCAGAACCACCACATGAGACATGAGAAAGGAGGGATCCTTTAATACATCAGCACGGTGTAGTATTGAGAACTGATATGACAGATTCTGAATTATCTGTAGAGAAAGTGCTGTAAGGTACCAGACATCTTTCCTTGGACAAGACGTTCATCTCCTCAATAACACTCTTGCTTGCATGGATCTTGGCAGGATCAAAGTCAAGTAGAAATAGCCCATCTGCTGATCTGACTCTACTGAGAGCAACATAAGCTTGTCCGTCATTGAACCTGTGCTTGAAACTCACCACAATCCTTGATACAGTGAGGCCTTGAACTTTGTGAATTGTGCAAGCCCAGGCCAACTTAAGGGGGAACTGGTGTCTTGCTATGGTGAGTCCTTTGTTCTTCTTGTGTACAGTGAATGATATTTCACTTCTCTCTATGGGCGTAGCCTGAGGGAATCTTCGTGCTTCACGAACATGTTTTGAGCTGGCCCTAGTTTTTGCTCCAACAACTGGATTATCAAAGTGAATTAGGATGACAGAAACATCTTCACCTGACTGAGTCATACCCTCTACAATGCCCTGTGTCCCGTTGACTAATCCATCCGTTACATCTATGTTGCGAATGAGCATGACCTTTGCGCCAACAGCCATATGAATAACAGAAGCCAGTCCTCCTGTAAACCTGGAATCTAAATTGACATTATAATTTGCTAAAGCTGCTGGTTTCTTGTCAACTGCAACAATAGTCACCTTCATTGTTTCCAATGCATCAAGCATAGTGTCATTGTATTTATCAACTGCTGAGTTTTGGGCAAAGACATGGAGAGTGTCCCTTGGATAATTCTGGTTGTTTTCATTTATTTTTCTTGATTTAAGAAATGAAATATCTTCATCAGTGTGGTTTGCAACTCTAATCCTGTTTAGTACTAAGGCAAAATCCATGTCTTCCCTCTGTCTCATAATTTCTTCTAACTCTTTGAAGAAGAAAAGTCTCCACAGAGATCCTGTCAAGTTAGCAATGGCATCATTCCCAGGTTTGAATACAAATGGCTTGAGAACAGGAGGCAGCTGGAACAGGTCACCAAACACAATGACTGAAATGCCACCAAAGGGTTCAGACACTCCTTTTATTTCACACAGTCTGTTGTGGATTTGGAGGAGGATGTTACAGCTGACCATGGATATTTCATCAATTATAAGTAACTGAAGCTTGCCGGCCTTGGGACGTAACCCATTTCTCTTTGCATCTGATAGTCTTACATAACTTTTTGTTTGTCCCAGAGGTAAAAGAAAGGCTGAGTGTAGAGTGATGCCGGAAATGTTGTGTGCAGCTGATCCTGTTGGAGCAGTCAGGGTAACTCTTACATCATCTGGGTTGTCTCCCACATCCTGCAGGGTTCTCACTGCCATTTGGTAGAGTGCTGAGATTAGGTGGGACTTTCCTGTGCCTGCCCCACCAGACACAAAGAGGCAGAGCTTCTTCGGTGTGATGCTTGTCTTGTGCTTTTTGGACATGCTGGAACACCAGTTTAAAACATGCTGGTAAACATCTCTCTGTTTCTCATTTAATGACTGTATAAGGGTATGGTAATTATCATCAGGTAACATACCAGGTCGCATTTCTATGCTGTAGGAGATTGACTTTCCAGGCACAGCATCTATAGCACAGTTACCAGATTCCTTGTGTTCTGCAAATGGTTGTAGTATTGCTGAGTCAGGGTCCAATTGAACTCCTTCTTCCAGCATCTTGCTTTGGTCTTGTTCTACAGCTGGCGAGATCTCATCATAGGCATGCTTTGGTGGGCCATTTTCTTCAAAGTATTTCATTGCTGCTTCAATGATGTCAGTATGATGCTCCAAGCTGCTTCTGTTTGTCTCTATTGTATTACTGTGTGTCTGGAAATGCTCTTCGTAGGATGGCAAAGTGAGAAGTTCCTCTTCCTTGGTCCATGGCAAGAACAGAAGAAGTTGACCGTAATAGTATTCTTCCGGTGCCTTTTGTTCTGATTTTTTATGGTACCTAAGAACTGCTGGGCTAGAGGTTTTTTCATGTATCCTGCTCCATCTTGAAGAGCTATTACATTTGATGGATTGCCTCCTTGTTCATCATCACTGTCACTGTCATCATTCCCATCTGTTCTTGTCTTATACAGAGTAACATACCACACTGCAAAATAGGCCAAGCAGATTTTTTCCATTGAGGTTGGTCTAAGGGCATATTTGTCAATAATGCTCTTCTGAAAGATGTCCTCCTCATCATCATCCATGGTACAGATGACAGAGAGAGGCTTCAGAAAGACCACCCGGTTCTGTGGCAGATCAGCAGGCACAAACACTGTTCTAAAGCTGCACTTGAATAGAGGAAAGCTCAGCAGTCTATACACAGCTTCTTGGGCACTGATCTCTCGAGCATTCAAAAATGCCTTGGCACAATTCTTCATGTTCTGTTTCCAACCAAAGTCTGAGCACTCCTTGGAAACAGAATGTAGGATCTGGCTCATTTCACGCTCATCCTTAGTGATATATGCAACCATGTACATTATACAGGCGTATGGGTCTAGGCAATACTGAACATCAATGTTGGCACCCCATGCTTGAAGTAAGTGTTCATTGTAGTAGTTTGTATGTGTCTCAGTTGGTGCACGCTGCAGTACTACAGTTGATCCTCTGGTGGACATTTTCAATGCACCCATGTAGTATTCCATAGAGACACCCACTACTTCCACCAGCTCCTCAACTGATGAAAAGGCCGAGTTTTTCTCTTCAAGTGCTTCATGAACCTTTGTAAGAACTCTCTTGTTTTTTTTCTTGTAGCCTTTTCGCTTCTTCAAGATCTTCCATTTCCAACTTTCTGGCAAGTACAGTTGTTTTTTAAGGCAGTTTAGGGAAATTGAATCTACAAAAGGTCCCCTTTTTCCTACATGTGGCAGTGTGATTATGTTGTTGGACAGTTGTTACTAGCTTGTGCAGTTCTGGTTCCTCCTCTGCATCTGGAATCTTGCATGTTACATAACGGTCAATGAATTTGCATATTACATCATCTTCATCATTGGGAGATGGGCAGTTTTCAGTCCATATCACAATGTGAGCATGAGGTGAGCCTCTCTGTTGAAATCCAATGCGATATGAGTAGTGGGTTATTTTCCCAAGAGGCTCTGCAGGTGAGAGTAGGAAGTGCCTGAAGAAGCTCTGAAGCCTGTGGTCAAAGTGCCGGGCTGCAGTCACTGGGTTGGACCTCAACAGAGTGGTTTTCTCCTCATATGTCAGGCTGTCTACTTCATCATCTGTCAGAATCCGACCTTGTTGTCTAGAGATGGCTTGTAAAGTATCATGCCACTTCAAGTCGGCTGATGAAAGTGTGACAAAAAATGTGAAGATTCCGAATTGTTTCACAGAAGCAAGAAGTTTGTACATTGCCTTCTGCCAGTAAGGCGGAGATCCTCTCACTGTTTGTAGGAACTGATATGCATGGTTTTTGTTAATGAATGACGCCAATGTTTCTGCATTTTGAACAGTGCTCGAAGTCAGAGACTCGCCTGACTCGGTATGACTGTATGTCTTTCTGAGAGCAATGGAAATGTTGTCCATGACCTGTTTGTACTCTGTAATGTACTGGGAAAAAAAGAGGTAGTCTGTGTTGCTTGCAAACTTCCCACTCTTATTCAGGATCCTAGCATTGAAGTATTTCTTTGGCGTGAGTTTAGTATCTCTTTGTGTGTCAAAGCCAAATTTGCCAGTTGGAAACAATTTTGGAAAAGCCGATTCCTCACAACCAGAATCTGTCATGAACCCAGCTGGTGTCCTCCCTTCTCCAGGAGAGATACTGATGGCCTTGCTAACATCTAAAGCTATGTCACTGACCTGTATGCAGGTATCAAGAGGATGGTCTGTGTTTGTTCCAGGTACCTGTTCCTGTTCATGTAGTGCAACATCATTTGCAACCATATCATCAACTACTGTCATGGAAGCAGTTTTTGATATACCAATATCTGGCTCAGGCTGAGTGAGATGATCCAGAGGATGGTCAGTGTTTGCTTCAGGTGGCTGTTCCTGTTCATGTATTGCAATATAATTTGTATCATCATCTACTGTCGTTGCGGCAGTTTCTGATACTCCACTATCTGACTCAGGCTGAGTGAGATGATTCCATAGGTCACTGTCTTCTGTTGTAAACGTTTCTTCCCACTTTTCAGAGGCATCAATGACTTCCGCATAGTGGTGGTTGTTTTCTTTTAACCACTGGAATGCTTCAAGAACTAAATTTGGCCGAACATGTTCATAGTATACATGGCTTTTGTACTCTTGCTTCCTTTTCAGTTTCACAGGGATGATACCAGCTGATGTGGGAGTTCTTGGCAGCATGTTACAGGTCTCATCAACATCTGAAGGTACATTAACAACTGACCCAATGATACCTCGTTGTCTTCCCCTTGGTAATACAGTGATTTTCATAAAGGGTATCCTTTTGGCAACCAATCTCGATTCAAAGTCTGTAAGCTCATCCAGAATGCAGGGCTCCTCAGGCAAGGCCATATTATTCACTTGGGCCTGGGGTGGAGTGGCTCCTTTTTTTAAGTGCCTCTGGCAAGTTGTGCATATCCACTCCTTCTTTGCCACTGTCTAAATGCGAGTTCTACAGGAATCTGCTAAAAATTAGTATTTCTGAAACTGTCACCCCTAAACTGGACAACAGTTTCCTTGTACATACTTCTGTGGCACACAGTGCAAGCATACTCTGGGCTTTTCTGTATCTCTTTTAGAAATAGTCTTTTCCCCTTATCAATTGTATCTGGATGTATTGAAAGAGCATGCAATTCCTTATCCACCATCTGTCTTTTTTCCTGCTGAATGTCAGATTCTTTATCTCTGCACTTCTCTTGTCTGTCCTTTTGCGCCTGCAGTCTTCTTTTCTTCTCCAAACTTGATTCTTTATCTCTGCACTTATTTTGTCTGTCCTTTTGGGCCTGCAGTCTTCTTTTCTTCTCCAAACTTGATTCTTTATTTCTGCACTTCTTTTGTCTGTCCTTTTTGGCCTGCAGTCTTTTCTTCTTCTCCAAACTTGATTCTTTATCTCTGCACTTCTTTTGTCTGTCCTTTTGGGCCTGCAGTCTTCTCTTCTTCTCCAAACTTGATTCTTTATACCTGCACTTCTCTTGTCTGTCCTTTTGGTCCTGTAGTCTTCTCTTCTTCTCCAAACTTGATTCTTTGTCTCTGCTCCTTGCCTGTCTTTCCTTTTGAGTCTGAAGTGTCTCTTTTCTTGGAAGCTCCTCCTCACATTTCCTTTTAGTCGTTTCCCTTACTTGTTTCTTCACATTCCTAATCATACCTTTTGTTTGACATTCTCCTGACAAAGCTTTTGCTTTCTCATGTTGTAACTGTTTTTGCCTTTTTATTTCATCTAATATTTTGATAACAGACCTGGATTCATATGTTACATTAGTGCCAGTGGCACATGGCAGGGATGGAAACATTGTCATTTTACTATTAACAATGCACAGTTGCAAGTGCTGTCTCATCTCTATGTCTCCTCTGAACTGGAAACCTTCTGGAGGTTTGTGTTCAGCACAACACACTGCAAAAGCTGATGCAAAGGCTCCACATGCCACTTCCTGTTGTTGGCTTACTGCTACATATCTTGATGAGTAAACGTTCATGTCATAGACTTTTCTTAGAATAGGCAGTAGCCTCATAAGACGATTTTTGCAATGTTTAGAGTCATATATTTTGACAGTAATATCACATGGGTCTTGCCATGATGTCAACCAATGAGAATCCAGGTAGTGAATATTTACAGCATGTTTATTGACAGGAACTAACAAAATGTCTGCAGTAGATGCCTCTCTCCTTAATACCTCAACCTCTGATGGTAATCAGAATGCAATGTTCACCTCTGGCCACTGCTGAGCCATTAATAATAGCACTCTGTTAATTACATCGTCTGTAATATAATACCCCGATTTCACTATTTCTTGAATGTCTGACTTATCTGTTTGTTTATTTATTGTCTGAACTGGTGTACTTTCATGTTTAACATTTGTACATTTATGACTGGTAAGTCTCTGATAGGTACTGTATCGTTTTACACTGCGCACAATAGGAACACTTATGATTGAATAGAAGTTTCTCCTTGGTAAACTCCCTGTGACACAGGTGGCAAGTGTAGCTCATGTTCCCGTTGTAAATATGTGCACCTTTATTGCCAAGCAGATAGTGGAGATGTTCCCTCTTGCCTGAAAATAACAAAGAAAACACAAATCAGAACATTTCATATGAGTAACTGTTATATATGTAATATATGTTAAAAAGAAGCTGTTATGTATGTAACATATGTTAAAAAGAAGAGATGTAATAATTGGAATGTAATATTGATAAATCTGCATTAGTTTCATTGATTTAAAGAAAGCGGTTTTGACAATAAAATATTAAAAGATTGTGCTATCCGGCAATACATATAATCAACAGAATATCTCTGAAATATTTCCATGACTACCACAATCCTTACACTGATTCAAAGTTTCCAACATATTCCATACCTAATCAACAGAATATATCTCTGAAATATTTCCATGACTACCACAATCCTTACATTGATTAAAAGTTTCCAACATATTCCGTACCTAGTAAATTGAAAATGAATATAGACATGCTAAACAGAACAAAGATTGAAATAAATGTTAACACCTTCTTGGTGTCAAAGAAATGTTGCACCTTCCTGGTGCAGATGTATTGAAAAAAGTACCGAAGTCATAGAAATGTTGCACCTTCCTGGTGCAGATGTGTTGAAAAAAGTACCGAAGGGGTAAAATAATGTTTCACCTACTGCACAAGGGGTAAAATAAGGTTGCACCTACCTGGTGCAGATAAACATTGAAAATTAAAAGAGTCATTATGTAGAATTCCATATTTGCAAGAATTTCTTTTGTGTCTATGTCATCAATCAATCAAATGATGTTCTGATTCAGCAAAGAAAGGTTTCTTTCAAAAATTATTTAAAATATCAAGTCCTACATAAATATATTGAAATACATACATGTACTCACGTGCCTGTTGTAAATAATGCTAAATATATTTGACCTTTGACCTTAACTAATGACATTGACCTTGTATTGACATTGTACAGCTCCTTCAGCTAAACATAAATGTCGAATATGAAGTCTCTATCTGTACTAGTTCAAAAGATATTGCCAAACCAATACGTTTGACCTTTGACCTTAATGAATGACCTTGACCTTCTCATATGACCATTCAAATTGTACGAGCTGCTCCTTCAGCTATACATAGATGTCAAGTTTGA
>JAULCE010022564.1:0-10765 GCA_032359355.1 Macoma nasuta | reverse complement strand
CCGCCCGCCCCCCCCCCCCCGTAGACATCTGTTTTCAATGAAAACAAACCTCTTGTTTATATTATTCTGAATTACATCTCAAAAAGGAACGGTTGTCATAGTAACATTATTTACTATACTTTAAGTGCATGGTTTGGCCCTCAAACAAGTTAAGTAAATCAGTGTAGAATCTAAGGTGTATTTTAGCTCTAATTCAATCGAGTTTTGCAATTTGGACTAGTTCAAAGGTAAAAAGGGCATTTATAAGTGCTGTCGCTTAATCGCTTAATATAATAAAATTACACAAAATTAAAGGCAAATATCTTAGTTCTAGTTTGGTTTCAGTTTGATTCTGATTTCTTAAACACTGACGTAGATATAAACCATTTTTGACTTTAAGGTATAAAGAGTGACGTCATCGACATTTGACCTCAATCTGACTGTATTATAGCCATGACAATTTTACATCCCTCATAGAATTCAATGGTTATTAATATTGAATACGTTTGCCTACGGATGTCTTAATTTTCGAAATAATAGGTAGGCTATTATGGAGAACAACCATGCTGGCAGAGTTAGTTACATGTTAATATGCGTATAGCGCTGCGCAATATCGGCTCTATTTTTGAATCCAAGTAATTCTGAAACGGATATGATGAAGGGTTTATTTTTAGACATTAACACATTAACACAAGTACGCGTAGCAAAATGTCGAAAGTGACAAAGGTAGAATGTACATGTATTTTCAGTGAAAGACGATTGCTACAGTTTCGATTATTACGCTAATGTACATATCAAACAAATAAGATATCAATGGACAAAACCAACCTTGTGGCTAGGTAAACAGTGTAGACTGACAGATATTCGGTTCAGCATCTGATCATGGTTTATACTGTGCATTGTGATAGAGGACAGAATACTGTTACTTCTGACATGTGGCAAACTGTTGAAATATATCTCTAGTGAAGGAGCTGATCTGGAGCCACATTATTGCAATAAAACAATTTTTTCCCCACAATTTTGCTAAACTTTATAATCATACTATCAGTGAATATAATGTTTATAAGATAGAAACATTTTTTCTCTGAGTCAAACTGAACTATTATTTCTCTATTCATGAATAAAATTGTGTAAGTAATCCCTAACTGTAAAAACTAAAACAAAACCTGGGGATCCAAGATTGTTATGTCTGATTCTGATGAAATAAGGCTTAAATATTATTATGTAACACGGTATATCAAATTCTCAATTTCGGAACATGAAAAAAAAGAGATAGTTCTGTTGATAGCTGCAATTTTGACAAACTGTTTATTTTATTTATCGAAATGTAACGTGTTGCCAAACCAAATGATATTAAAGCAAAATTAAAGACATTTTAAGTTTTTTTTTATATGAAAGTGTGGTCACACCTGCCTTAGAAAGGAGTACAATTAAGAAAGTCTCATAAAGATTTACTAATCGTGTGACCCTATATTTTTTGTTTCATATTCTTATAGGCTATATCATATTCTATCAAAACAGATGTTCATAAATTTCTGAATGATATCAAAATTATGAAACTGTAGCGATCCTCTTTATCACGCATCGGTACCCACGTTATGCAGAGCACTGATCAAATAAAAACATGTGTAAGTCTGATCAAACTTTCTTTCGCTCGGATTTTGTCTTATCAATTATGCTTAAAGTTGAGAAATGTGTATGTTTGCTGTGTAATTTCTCCGTGTAAGTATTCATTTGGTAAGGAAAAGCGTTCCCTACACTGTTCATGCAGTCATGGGTCAAGTGACTTTCTAAAAGATATATTCAAATTTCTTATTATAAAATGGAACTTAAAATTAATTTCCGGAACGACAATTAGTTTCACCTGTATCCTGCTGATTGCGACCGTTATCATTTTCTGTGGAAATTGTCATTGTGAATGTGAAACTGGTATAGACCAGCATTTGTATTTAAAACTATACGGCTTAATAGTTTTACATCATTTTCAGTGACCTAGAACAACACATAAATGATATTGACCGGTATCAAAAGTGTGACCTCTGATTTAAGTCTATACATTTACGCCTCTTTAAGTGTGTGCTTTTCTCAGAAAATGTCATTATACTATGCTCTTTCTTCGAATTTTATTTTTAAGTACAACTTATTCTAACTTCGAATTTTAATATCTAGTGGCCAAGAGATAGTAATTTGTGGCAAATAAGATAATTAAACTAAGTTTGAAATAAAACAAAATCACTATTTGATTTTCTTAAAACTAGCATTTACCTAATGTGGAATGTTATGAACACACACATATTGTTCTGAAACGAAAGCGTGTAAGTTCCCTCCACCCCGATCGCACAATATTTATAGTTAATTTGCTTTGCTTGCAAAATCGTACTCGTTTCTTTTATAACGTTTTTTTAATAAGTCGTATCACATTATACAGTCACATTGAGTAACATAGCTTGACAATTTCTCCGACTCCTCGTTACTCGTAATTAAAAATCCGAGATTACTGTAATTTCAGGAATCTCACATTTGATGTTGTCAAGCAAACAATTCTGACATTAGTTTACATTTACCGGATGGATTTAATTCAATTTTAGATATACTGTATTATGTGTTTGTTACATCGGAATTACGAAAAACTGACACGTAAGGTACAACTGCGAGTTTGTAAACATCGAAGTAACTGTATTAATAAATATCAAGAGAAACTTACACGCTTCCGTATTTGAGAAAGCATTGAAAAGAAATGAATGACATTAACCATCTCTGTTATAAAGTTTGCTAAAGCAGAGGGAGTTCGCACGCGTTTAATTACACCGTGGATATGTAAAATCTATTCGACATTTGAGAAAAAACTATTGCATAAATTAGGAATTTTTTCTTTAATGAGAATGTGAAAAAACTAGAGAACATTAATTGTAGACACATATCAAACAATGTATATCATGTTATTTCTGCCATATGTCTGAATCTAATGTTTACCATCATGTTTGATATCGTCTTTAGAATCAGAATCACAAATGATCGCATGAAAAAAATCCGCATTTGGAGTAAGATCTATGTCACTACATGACCGCTACTTATACATTTGCTCCTTGCTTAAATTGTCGTCTCCTCAAACTGTCTTCTGAATTATTTAAAACATCGTACATGTATATACTTAAAACTGGTGAAACATATGTCTGAAAGTCACACAGTTTGGATCCGGGATCAAACACCGACTTATTCGACATCTGATCTGGATCGAATCTGTTTTGAATAATCAACGCAGTTGTGAATAACGGGATAAAGGCTTAATACACAGGCGAGAGTTTTTGAAAAAACAAATTTAAAAATAACTACAAGTCATTCTAGTCTGGTAAGTCCCTAAATTACCGCTTACTCGTGACCAGCGCCTCGATCGCCATTTTGTTCAATTATCTTGACGGGGAAGGTTGTATATACGTTCAACC
The DNA here is from genome assembly GCA_032359355.1 of Macoma nasuta. NCBI lineage: Eukaryota > Metazoa > Mollusca > Bivalvia > Cardiida > Tellinidae > Macoma > Macoma nasuta. The sequence continues at coordinate 7,343 of JAULCE010022564.1, read as the reverse complement.
ATAGTTTCCTTATATGTTTTAAAGACGTTTTTCACCACCATCCTGATTGTGAATCTTCCATCACACGAACGGCGTACGTATCTTTTAGTTTAACGATGGTGTTCGGTTGTTATTTTATTGTTTTCCCAGGGTAGAAGGAAACGACCTTGGTACATGTCTACGTGACTTATTTGTTTTGAACACGAAATCCATGCTAAACTATCACAATCTGTAAAATCTTAACCATTTCCTTGAGATAAGCGCCTTTTAGCGCCTCTGTAACTGACAGCTATTAAAAACATTGTAGGAAATGAATCATTTGCTCGTAACGAGCAAATGATTCATTTCCTACAATGATTTCAATACAATTCATAAACGCCATCTTTCTTTTGCCTAGATTTTCACACTTTTCTCTAGATTCTTTGCCTTGTGGATAAGTCTCGAATTAGCTTGTGGAGGAAAATGTTAATATAAACCGATTTGTTGACAACAAATACGCTTAATATTTACAAAATCGATATAACGCAAACGTAAGATTTAAAAATAGATTGGAAATCGATAACAAAGATTTGAAAGTGTCGAAATAGGAATACCCTAGAAGTATTTCGTGATTAACGATTGAGTGAAAGCGAAGGAATGAATAACCATAACTCAATCATGCGTCGGTTTACTTTTCAAACCACATATGTGCCATTTTTTTCCAAAATGTACACATGTGATTTTAGAACAACACCGGTGATTGTAACTTTAGTTGTGGATAAGTATGCATTTATTCTTATTTCAATATAATTTTACACTTCATCTTCTGTGTTGCTGAAAAGATACAATCACTAACAGACGGATAAAAAATCCTCCAGATCAAATTAATTCCAAGAAAATTATTCGTAAACTACACCGTTGAGAGATCGTTCTTCATTGTTTCCCCATAATTGACTCTTCCAGTTTTTATCAATAATACAGTACATGTCAAAATTGGTGCTTCAACGGTTAGTAAAATTATCTAAGTGGTTAATCGATTCTATTGAACTCAATTAACTGGTTTATCGGAACAAAAAGCTTGTCACCGCAACCAGCACCCAGTCATCCAAAGATACAAGAACAAATTTGGCTAGTTTATAAGAAATGAGTCACACAACTTAATGCTATAAAATGAAAGGACAGTGACATTCTGCATTACAGACAGGCTATAATTATTCTGTTAAATCCAGTTTTTAAGCATTTCTCTCATTGAAACAGTTGTCTTATTTTGCCACATTTGAAGGGAATGGAATGTTCCTTAAACAGGATATATTTTGTGTTGGTTTCATGAAAAGTGCCTGAATTACCCGAGAAGTGGCAATATACCGGAATACCCCCGCACAGTCCCCACCCACTCATTCCGTAGGCTAATGCAAAGTGCATACGGAATGAATGGGAGACTGATGTCACTTCCGGGGGATATTCCGGTATATTGCCCGAGAAGTCTAGTGATTTATGACAGACATTAGTTCAAATGCGATGCAACACGTTAACTTGAATAGAAACGTAACTCATATTAGGCTAATACAAATGAAAATAATGGAAATCTATTCAAAACATTACAATTGTGGAATCAAAATTACAGCTTAATGGTGGAAATGTGGCCAGTCTTTTTTTAAAATCGGTCTTATAACAATGTTCATTAAACGGGTACAGGACACCTAAAAACTAATACATTTAAACCCCACCTTGTTTTTGAGATATTTCAGCCCCAAGACATTTTAACCCCAGATTTTAAGACATTTCGACTCAAACTCCTTTGGACATACCATCCCTATATTTCAATGTTGATAGTCATGATCATCCATATATGAACTTTTATTTGAACAATCTTCAATTCTTAAGGAGATTTGTTCAGGTAAAGAAAAAAAGGGGAATAACTCCATAATATTGCTGACACGGTTATATTTCTTATACACTGCAGTTCCACCCTGTCTCTCTCTGTCATATAACTACATAAGGATTTCATATAATATCTTCAATACTTTAGAAATAACACCTATGAAAGAAAAATGAGCAAAGGGGAATAACGCAAAACATACTCCAGGCAGAGATACAGTTCGTATGCAGTGTGTACTTCCTTTCTGTGTCCTTCATCTATGAACGAGAGAAAGAAACCCCATAAATATCCCGAACAGAGTTACATCTCTTAAACACTGCACTTCTCTCACCTCCCTCTACCCACGTGAAGAAATGAAATGAACGAATGGGAACCCTCCATTCATATTTCAGACAGTGTTACAGTTTTTTTTTACACTTTCTATTAATGCCCTCTACATACACATATAAGTTCAGGTGAATATCTTCAATACTTCATGAATTAATCCTCGGACAAGAAACATGAACAAAGGTGCATAACTCCATAAATCGTCTTTATACAGTTGCAAGTCATAGACACTGCACTTTCTCTCAATGCCCACAATCTACAAATGAAGTTTCAATTGTATTATCAGTACTATTGGAGCTGTGTCCCGGAAAAGAAAAATCAACTGTTAAAGCCGACGCCGACGCCGACGCCGGCAAATGGTTGACCGGAATATCTCAGACTATTAATAGAATAGTCGAGCAAAGATATATTTTCGTGTAATGCAAGTATCACCTCATACATGTCTATGTTATTGGTTGCATGTTTGAGCGATCACTGTTACTCATGCATATTTGTTTTCAATTTAAAAATAAAATATCCGTGAATAGAGAGTTATAATAGAGGATACACAAAACCCCTATCCCACTGAGGTATAGGACTGTTACGATTTTATTTATAGTTATTGATCTACAGAGAATATTGATTTGTATTGAAATGTCGCAGTATTTACACAAATTGCATTTCGTCATGTAATGACAAATTGCCTACTCTTACTTTGAATCGAAAGAACTATTTAGATAGGATACATGTTTGTTTGTTTGTTTATGTTGGGCTTTACGTCGCTTTGACTGTATTTCAGTCATACCACCCCCATATGTTGATGTTGATAGTATCATCTATGTATTCATGATCATCTATGTACGAACTTTTATTTGCATTTTGCATATAGAGTACTATAAAATTACAAGAATTCATCAAAATGATGTATATGTAAGTTTTATAAATGAACCTACCACACTTAATCACACTATGCAGTGTATTCTCGTATCAGTCAACGCTTTCCTGGCTGATGTTTGATTACGAAAACAATGTCTGCATTTCCTTCTAATGTAACACAAACGAAATGCAAATAATATGGGATAAGGACATTTTTCTGGCCATTTTTAAATATTGTATTACTGTAAGAGTCAAACACTTTCGAGCCAGATCAGACACCGAGTTACTGATCTGGCCCCAAACTGTTTGAACAAATTATCAGTGATAGGTGTCTAACGCATTAGATGGTAAAGAATATCGTTTCTCCTAATGTATATGTAGAAGTAATGCAAATCCTACATATTCTTTATATACCAAATACCTTTGTTAAACTAGCTTTATCTATATAGCACACATGTTTGTTTTATTATATCAAGGTAAGGGGTAAGTTAAAGGTAATCCGATTCGCTTAATTGTGCGGTTAAACACTTTTCGACGGCGTGTTATAAACTTTGCCCTTGAAAAGTTATTTTCTTGCAGACGCGGGATCATTTGCAGTTTATTTCATTAAAAATAATTGTTGTTAATTACTTAATAACATTCACCAGCTGTATACCCAGATAGATAATTATCACCGATCATGCATTCTCGTCTGCTTCATACGTCTTCATATTCGCTTTCACATCAATGAAAATATTGTCTTACATGGAGTAGCAAACAGCTTTGATGCGGATGAGACGCTGAGTTACCCGGCGGCTCACCCGGGTCCAAGCTGTTTGCATATTATATTATGGTAGCGCTTAGCAGGCTAAAGGTTACAGTGGCGCATATAAGAGTCCGTGCCAATGAATTTCTTCCAAAAAAATTTCAACTGTACATTAAGGTGGTTGTAACCGTCCGAATGGGAAACCTCTAAATCCACACACAAGAATGTTAATTTTAAAGCAATTAGGAGACAATTTGTAAACACTGAAGCTATATAAGAAAGGATGGATATTTTGCTAGCACGTGCATACATTTGTAGCTTGTAACACGTTTCATCAATCACACAATAGCCAGCGTACCTTTTCATTTCTGGGTCAAAATTGTCGTATTCATAAAAAAAGCCAAACTACAGAATTTAGCATTTTTACGTGACATTGTGCATAGAACAGGCCAGTTAAATGATTAAGGAAGGGCAAGTTACCCTTAAGGTACGATGAACCTTAGTAACACATGATTACAGATAAGATCCTGATTCGGCGCCGATATATTCGGTGTCTAATCTGCATCTTATCTATTCAAATTTCGGTGATAATCTCCTATTAGATGCAGAATAAATGTGTTGCACTTAAAAGAGTGTGGGTTCGGACTAGACCTTTCAAAGTAATATGCCTATGTACATGATAAAGGCCTGAACTATGTGGATATCAACCCATTATTATGGTGACCATGATAGAATATGCAAACAGCTTGGATCCAAATAAAACGCCAGAGACTCGCCGTCTGACCAGGATCCAAGCTGTTTGATATTTTGGCTGAAATTTACCTTGAGCGAATCGAGCAGTTTTAAAAATTAAGCAGATAATAGTTTGAGCAAACGACAATTGATTTACCGCAATAAGGGTTAAAGCATAAAGTTTCAAGTGTGTTGGTCAGAATTTGAAATTAAACGATATACCTTCAACAGAAAATATCCGTTTATATCCCGAAACCTGAGAAACAATATAACCGGTAAAACAAATTCCACTGTTTTGAATGCACTCAATATAAATTATGACATTACCGCCTTCTGCACAAAACATGTGCTTGTCCAACACCGGGCACGTGTATGGATTGTGTAAAACACGTCAAACGATATTAAAGCGAAACCGTTATTGTTTCCAAATAAATGTTTCAAACTCGAGTACTGTGTGGTGAAATAACTTAACAGACGCCTATTCAAGATCGTAACTTTATTTGGTACATAGCTCCGTCCGTCTAACCTTCTCTACAGACACCAAACAATGTTCCAGTCCATAGACTGGATCCCTCTGAGTTCCGGTCCTGAGCCCGACTAGTCTCCAGGTCCCCGACCAAATCTCTCTCAAATCTCCCCCTTTTTATACCTTAGGAGATCGTGTTTACCCCATCTCACTCCGTGACCTCGCGTTGACGTATTTATTGTCTTTTAATCTCTTTGTACTATAAGCATGTATTCCTCTATGGCGAGCCGCGCTTTACCTGCCGCCCAACTAACGTCAGCCCCTTGGCTTTTACTATACCTCGCATTGATATACGTCTTAAGGTTTCCCATTAATCATTCAACTTGGATTTCTTTAGACTGAATGAACAGGGTATGCCTGCTCCGTCTTGAAAAGATTTTGCCCTTTTTTTTCTATGTATGAATATATAGTTCATAAAGGCCCTTTACGCCTTTTACATAATCAAATCCATAATACCACATAATTTGTATCTCTGAGACGAACATACCATTCATTAAACATCTCATCGTTCTCCGGTTTATATACGATTTCTACTGTTTACACTATCACTGAAGTATTAAGTTTATGAGTAGTCCTGTATCTGCGTATGTTAATAGTTCAAATTTGTTTAACTCTACAAAGGAGTGGAACACACTGTCTAATGTTCGTTACTGACATCACATTGTGGACTTCGTTTTCCCTCGAGGTGCTGTGTGGTGGTACCCGGTTGCCTGTTAGTGCATCGTTCGGCGCTGTTCCCGTCGTCTGTTGCTCAATATTGTACGGTGGCTCGGCTGCCTGTTAGTGACTCGTTCGGCGCTGTTCCCATAGTCTGTTGCTCGATGTGGTCCCGTCTAGTGGTTTCAGTTCATTGTGTCTGTTGTTTTGCATCTTCTTCACATTGACCTGTCGTTGACAGGTATTATTGTAATGTTGTATGTGTACAAATTGTCGTTCAGGGTTTGTACTAGTTGTATGTCACCGCCTAACACGTTAACTGCTACCCCTTGATTAATTGCTTCTATCCCATAGTCTTTTGCTTCGCCCCGTTTTCTATTCACAGTTTTGGAGTGCAAACTTAAACAGTTTGAAGTCTTAGCAGTCTGGCCTATGTCATCCAATTAGCCTAAAGTTGGCAGAAACGGATGTAAACAACAAAACCAAACCAAACTAAACAAATACAACAAAATTGCTCTTTACACTAATGTTTGACTCAATTATTCACCTATAAATAGTCATCACAGGCATATTCTACTATTCACTTAATGCCTTGTCCCGGGGCATATTCAAGTATTCTCACAATGCCTTATCCCGGGCATTTTCTACAATTCACCTAATCTAGATACCTTCAGACATTTAAAACAGGCATCATGTATCGTCACCGGCTGCCTTACACCGACAGGAATATAGATATACATAATCACAATTGTAAGCCTGTGTGGTGAAATAACTTAACAGACGCCTATCCAAGATCGTAACTTTATTTGGTACATATGTTCCGTCCGTCTAACCTTCTCTACAGACACCAAACAATGACCCAGTCCATAAACTGTATCCCTCTGAGCTCTGGTCCTGAGCTCATGCTGGGTAATGTGAGCTGCTCGATTTATCATAAGTATGGTAAACGAAATTCATTTCTGCTACTAATTTAAACAAAATAACAATTTCAGTTCAAAACCTTAGTAACGAGTTAAAGCTCTGAGTTGGTTGCAAACTGTTCATATGATATTTTAAGTAACATATAAGCCTCAAACTGCCCATTATATAATTCGGCGGTTCGCGCTTCAGACACTCCAATATTTTACATAATGGACAGTTTGAGGCTTATATCTAATACGGAAATGTAATATATATGATCGCGTTTGCGTGTTGCCACACACGATATTGAAAAACAATTATCCTTCTTATCTCGTCATACTAGAATATTGTAACAGCTAGGATCCTGTTCCGACGCAATATCCCCTGAAAACCGCGGCGCCTGATTTTGTTTCAAACAGTTTGACACTTCATTTTCCACCACATGTCACGTTAAAAGGAGAACGTATGGAAATAAAGCAGGCACTGATTTAATTAGACGACTTTTTCAGGCGGATAAGCGCCCCTGAATTAATCATGATGATCACCCTGACTGGTGCATTCTTTGTACCTGGGTTACTTAACCCTTAGCCTGCTATTCGCCGCTGCGATGATTATTCAAACATCTTAGATCCAGATTAGACGCCGAGTTACTCGGCGTCTGATCCGGATCAAAGATGTTTAACACTTTGGCAACGATATCTCCAAATTTGAAGCAAATCGCACGACGTTGAAAATTGACGCAGACGACAATTTTATCAGACGAC
>JAULCE010022453.1:0-14003 GCA_032359355.1 Macoma nasuta | reverse complement strand
GTCAATAAAATCTGTAAAATATCGGTGACCCCTATTTTTTATTTCATATTTCAACAAGTATTGCCATGGTCTTTCAAGCCACAAAGTTTCAACAAAATCTATAATTTTAGAAGAAAATCACCCTTACTGCCGCAAACGCCTAATTACCAACAAAATCGAAATCTCGGAATCCCAGATTTAATTCTAATATTTCCTTTGGCGGCCAGCTTCTTCCAGTATGGTACAATCTGGGCGCCAAACAAAGGGGACATATACTGTTATTGAGGATTTAATCTGGAAATTTATTGATGAATGTCAGCCTAGTAGGGCTGAAATTCACCAACCAATTTTCAGATTCAAGAATAGCGCAGCGCAAAGTTTCCATTGATCTATCAGAATGGCAGAAAATGAGAGTCGTTATTGAGTCTCGAGTCTGACCAAGAATGGTCTGGATAATGCAAAACATGATCTTGAATTCACCGCACAATCCCAGATTCGTATTTCAAGAATTTTTGTTTTTATTCCACGCTTTTGTTTTGCTAGAAGCTGGGCGTCATACAAAAATGTTAGGCATTACTCATTGGCTTCGAGACTGAGATTCCGTAAGTTAATTAGAACAAATGTCTTGAATTCACCAACTTATTATCGGCCTTGCGACTAAAGAAGGAATCCCTGTCTCTACCCTGTTCACAGGAGTTTTGACTGATTCTTGAATTGAGAGTCTGAGAATGGGTTGGTGATTTTATACCCAGGCAGTGTATTCACCCGTAGTTCTAAGGATTGAGACCCACCTTTGCAATCGAGCTATAACCAGAATGATTTGGATGATAATTTAGTCTCAAATCTAAGAAGTGTTTGATGAATTCCAAGCCAGATATAAAAAGTAGCAAGTTACAGTACGGACACTAACAAAATTGACAGTTCGCCGACAACACGCTTGAGCAATCAGATATCGCCGCACATTAAAGTCATTCCTGTGATGACGGATATGACGTCGTCCGCCATTTTCTCCGACATTTGAGCGGGTTTTGTTAACAAAGGTGTTTTAATATGCATTTCTTAAATGCTGAGCAGTGCTGCTGGGAAAGGTGTAGCTCAGAGATGGTCTATACAGCAGCCATATTATCTGCAAGAACCTTCAAACAATATGGCGTCTGTATAGACCGTCTACCTTGTCGGAGATGATAAGAGTAATCTTCCTTGATTTAAGTGGGCGCGGCTTCGGGCGATTCACCTTTCGATTATCAAAAATAGTGAATTCATTTCTGGTCAGACGTAATGCAAAAATAGCATTCAATAAGCCAATCACATACGATATTTGAAACTACTACCCCAAACATTAATTATTTTCAAAAAGTTAACTTTGGCCTAATGCGGTAATTATAATCTGTCACCTGAGGCCAAATAATAGCACTTCTGCAGCAATATCAATATAAATGAATGCAAACTGTCATTCCATTAGGTTTACTGTACCCTTGCTAAGGTGTCTGAGATTCTCCTGATTGACATGTAGCATATCCATTATTTGTTGCTGTAGCGTTCCAACGCAAATTCTGTTTTGTCTGAATGTTACTGTTCTTACGTGATGACTATCTGTCAGGTTAACACAGCAACAAATGGCTAGTGTGGTGAATTGTTTAAGATAACGAAACATGGATATTTAAAAGCAAAGCGACCTCATACACCTATACAAAGGAACAGTTTACATAATTCATTGACTGTATGCATTTATGATTCGATGATTATTGCATATTGTAGCCGACACACTTTATGATAAAGTTGGTGTAACTTTTATAAATAGGTCCGAATTAATCGATGTTCGAATTAAGCAGTCCGAACCTATTAAAAGTCTGCCTCCATCTTCGACATCTATCCACAATGCCAAAAAGTACGTTTTGTTCATATTTTAGATCAGATTAAGACACGTGTTCGATTTAACAATTTAACCGAAGTATACGAATGTGCATGCCTCTGTAGCAAACGTGTTTTGAAAACAGCATGGGAAATAGTGTTTGAGCTCATAAAGAGCAAATATTTCATTTTTCCATAATTGTATCTTAGCCACTGATATTTTTGTTTTCCTTTTTCTTTATAACCTTCTTTTTTATCATATATTTTGTTTTGAATGAGTATAGATACCGTATGGAGTATAATATGTACCGAGCTTAAGAAAACGAGGTTCAATGGTGTCCATAAGGACGATTACCATTGTGTGATTTTTTCGTAATGATCTAATCGTATCGCTTCATGTTGCGAGTGTTAGAATCGCACCGGAAACATAGAAGGCCGAGCCCAATACGGTTCTAACACACGCATCGAGAAGTGACCCGTTTATCACAAAATGCACAAAATGGTAATATTTTCATAAAATTATTTTTTCAAATTAACAGGAAACGAAGAAAACGTTATAAAAGATAAATATGTTTAGATGTAACAGAAACATGGCAGTATATGAATGACAAAAACATGTATGAAACACTTCAACGTCGTATCCTGACGTCACTTAATAGGCATACGCAAAAGCATGCAGATTTCTTGGCGTTGCTTAATTAAACACAACACTTGCATGATATGGAAAACCCTTATCCAAGAAGGTTTGTTTGGTTGATAACAAAACAGAACATATTTTTAGTAAGTCACAGTTAACAACAACATGTGAGAAATTTTACAAACAAAACTGAACTACTTAAAAATGAAACAGCTAGTTGAACATTTCATATTGTAACAGTTATCAATATTATAGCGTGACTTTTCTTGGTTGAGAGATTGGAAACCCATTGGAACGTTGTTAACAATGGTATTTATTTCAGACAGAACATGGGTATGTATAAAATCTTAAATCTTACGCGCTGAGGGGAGCAGCCGAGGTTATAAAGCTCGTTACCAGACATCGTAATGAGAGTCTCAACAAAGCATTCCTGTAATTGATGAAAACACAGTAAATAAAATTATCACACCGAAGCCATTATTTCACAAAACGCCCATTGGTGCCTTTGCTACAAATGTAAAAATGTGGTGAGAAATGAAGCAAATTTGATTGTTATCAACATAAGCTTTATTTCTTACAATACTTTCATAACCATTCAAAATGGATCATCATCATTTGCATTAGAATTTACATTGTGAATATGTCTAATGATAGCGTGGTAAATAAACCGGTTCCACTACGATTCAGTTTATAGTTCAATAAAATCACACTGATAATGTGTAGAGGATGTGCACAAAACTCCGCCTTGATATTAACATATTCATGATAATGGGTTGTTATCCGTTTAAGATATAGTTCGAAGAACGGGTTTTATAACTGGATACCATAAACAACCCATACAGGTGATTGAATTTAAATATCAAACGAATGCAGATAGTCCTTATGTTTATAATATTCACATTAACGATTCAAAACCCAGCAAAAAACGATACAGAAAGAAAAATACATTAACTGAAAAATAAACAAGGTCATGTCTCCAAATTTCATCATGTGACCTAACCGTCGCGTGTAAATCCATGCATTTGAATATTGAAAGTATTTCATTTGTTTATTGCGAACTGTTCAGGGAGTTGTTTATAAAAGGTTGTGATGTCAACTGTTATTGTACTATAATTGATATCCTTACCAGCTTTGCTAATACGTAAACCCTTATTCAAGAAGGTGTTTTTGGTTGATAACAGAACATAACATATTTAAGTCCATGTTGGTCAATATTGTATTATGCCTTTTCTTGGTTGGGAGGTTGGAAACCAATTGGAGCGTTGTTAACAAAGGTTGTTTGTAAAGCATAATGGATGAATTTTACTGAAATATTCAAGTAAATAAATGGTATGTATATAATAAAACGTACTTTGTGGCGTATTTAATTGCGGTATATGATCAGGACGAAAATGAGCTATTTATATTTGATTGGTAAAGTCTAACCCAGATGTTTTGCACTTGATTAAAGCTTTAACATAAACAAAATTTAAAAGCAAACATAGTGGGTTTTATTGGATTCGTGTCGAAGTTGAGTGTTGCTTTTTCTATTTGTTCAAATTACTCGAAGTTCGTTTTTCGGGAAATTCGAACTTATAAAATTAGTCCCCCACACTTTCGACTGTTTGTTGAATGGAATGGTGTAGATATTCACCTCTCCTGCTCTGCATTCTGTTATGTGTCTGCAATTTCGTGATTTGTTCACGTTTTGGCACTGGTAGCATAAGCGCGCTGAAAATACAATACTACGTTTTAGCAAGATATGATGTCCCAACTTAGCACGAAATGTTAAACTACTAAAACTTTGTAAATTCCAAATATAAATTAATGACAAAAATCTGAAACCTTTATCATGGAACTTAATTTATCTTTAAAAGGAGAAGAAACTGATCAGACGACGGATGTGTAATGTGACTACGACGAATGACTTAACGTGAGACTTATGCATAGTGTTTACACTTTATGATTATAAGGGAGCATAATCTAATAAACTGTATATCAATATATTAATTATACGATTGTCTTTACTTGTTTTTCATTCGGATATCACCCGGAAATCAGAAAACTATCCGAACTGATTTGTCTCAAACCTATGCAGTGCTTTTTGATCTAGAAGCGCGTTTGCGTCATTTGCTGTAACAGTTTGACTTTATTACACGTTCTACTGCTCTAGTTGTTTGTCTATACAAGACATTATGTTCTATTGTTCTAGTTGCTCGTCTATACTAGAAGTTCTACTGTTCTAGTTGTTTGACTGTATTAAATGATAGACTATATTAGAACTTCGACTGTCCTAGATGTTAAATATTGTAGAAGTTCGACCGATCTAGATCTTCGACAATATTAGAACTTTGACAATATGAGAACTATAGTAGAAGTTCGACTGCTATAGATGTTGGACTATATTAGAAGTGCGAATGTTCTAGATGTTCGACTGGTCTAGATCGTCGACTATTTTAGAAGTTAGACTATATTAGAACTTCGACTGTTCTAGATATTAACTATAGTAGAAGTTCGACTGCAATAGATGTTGGACTATATTAGAAGTGCGAATGTTCTAGATGTTCGACTGGTCTAGATCTTCAACTATTTTAGAAGTTAGACTATATTAGAACCTCGACTGTTCTAGATATTAACTATAGTAGAAGTTCGACTGCTATAGATGTTGGACTATATTAGCAGTGCGAATGTTCTAGATGTTCGACTGGGTAGATTTTCGACTATTTTAGAAGTTAGACTATATTAGAACTGCGACTGTTCTAGATATTTACTATAGTAGAAGTTCGACTGCTATAGATGTTCGACTTTATAGAAATTTGACTGCTCTAGATGTTCGGCAATATAAGAAGTTCGACTGTTCTAGATATTAACTATATAAGAAGTTCAACTGTTCTAGATATTAACTATATAAGAAGTTCGACTGCTATAGATGTTCGGTTAAATTAGGAGTTCGACTGTTCTAGACTTTTGACTATATTTAAAGTTTGACTATCTTAGAACTTCGACTGTCCTATATATAAACCAAATAAGAAGTTCGACTGTTCTAGATTAAGACTGTATTAGCAGATTGCCTGTCCTAGATATCAACTAAAGTAGAAATTCGACTGTTCTAGATATTCGTCTGTTCTAGATATTCGACTTTAAAACAAGTTCGACTATATTAGAACTTTTATTGTCCTACATATTAACTTAAGTATAAGTTCGACTATTCTAGATGTTTGACTATATTAGAAGTTTAACTGTTCTAGATATTAACTTAAGCAGAAGTTCGACTGTTCTAGATGTTCGACGGTATTAAAAGTTCGCCTTTTCTAGATGTTCGACTATATTAGAAGTTCGACTCTTCTCGATGTTTGACTAATTTAGAATTTCGACTGTTCTAGATGTTCGACTGTATTAGAAATTCTATAAAATGGAGATCCTTCAAAAGCAAGAACGCCAATTTAAATAGAGAAATTTGCAGACTCGGTTTTATTGAGTCTGTTTATGAGTTGTAATTAAAGATGCAACACTACTCACGCACTCTACCACCGGCTTAAGCGATATTCAATTTTCAAAGCTAAAAGTGTTGAAATTCATGATCTCGAAGGACCAGAAAGTATAACAACACTGAAAATGAAGTTCGACTGTTCTAGCTGTTCGACTATATTAGAAGTTTGACTGTTCTAGCTGTTCGACTTTATTAGAAGTTCGACTGTTCTAGTTGTTCGACTATATTAAAAGTTTGATTGTTTTAGAAGTTCGACTATATTAGAAGTTCGACTGTTCTAGATGTTCGACTGTATTATAATTTCGACTGTTCTAGATGTTTGACTATATCAGAATTTCGACAGTTCTAGATGTTCGTCTATATTAGAAGTTCGACTGTTCTAGATGTTCGACTATATTATAATTTCGACTGTTCTAGATGTTTGACTGTATTAGAAGTTCGACTATTCTAGATGTTCGACTATATTAGAAGTTCGACTATTCTAGATGTTCGACTGTATTATAATTTCGACTGTTCTAGATGTTTGACTATATTAGAATTTCGACAGTTCTAGATGTTCGTCTATATTAGAAGTTCGACTATTCTAGATGTTCGACTATATTAGAAGTTCGACTGTTCTAGTTGTTCGACTATATAAGAAGTTCGACTGTTCTAGATATTCGACTGTATTAGAAATTCTGTAAAAGGGAGATCCTTCAAAAGCAAGAAGGCCAATTCAAACAGAGAAAATGCAGACTCGGCTTTATTGAGTCTGTTTATGAGTTGTTATTGACTATATTAGAATTTCGAGTCTAGATGTTTGACAATATTAGATGTTCGACAGTTCCAGATGTTCGACTGTATAAGAGGTTCGACTGTTCTCGATGTTCGACTGTATCAGAAGTTCGACTGCTATAGAAGTTCGTCTGTTCTAGTTCTTCGACTATATCATATCGACTATATAAGAAGTTCAACTGTTCTAGATGATCTTCGACTATATTAGATCGACTATATAAGAAGTTCAACTGTTCTAGATGATCGACTATATTAAAAAGTTCGACTGTCCTAGATATTCACTAAAGTTGAAGTTCGACTGCAATAGATGTTCGACTGTATTAGAATTTCGAATGCTACAGAATTTGGTCTGTTCTAGATCTTCGACTATATTAAAAGTTCGACTATATTAGAGCTTTGACTGTCCTAGATATTAAATATGACCGACATCACAGAAAAAGGGCACTCGGACAAATAATAAAAAGAGCTGTCTCAGCTCTTTTGCAGCACTATTAGTCAAGCGTCTTGTCACAAAATTTACCATTTACATTCATTTAAAGGTAGAAGTGTATATCCTCTAAGATTGCGAACAGAGCAGATCCCAACCAGCACCCACGTCAGTGACGTGGAAGATGGTCTTGGGATACACTGTTTACTATGTCTGAGTGCCTCTTTTCGCATGACGTGGCCCATATAGTAGAAGTTCGACTGCTAAAGATGTTCGACTGTATTAGAAGTTCGACTGCGCATAAAATGGTTTGCTTCATATAAATGGTTTGGTCGCGATAGGTTTTGACACATATATTTCCTCTCTGTGGCACATCAATTAACGACAATAAACGACAAGAATAATTATTTTCTTCTTCTGGCGAATACCATCATTAATTACATTTGTCAGGATAGTATCCTTGCACTTTTGTGTCCTTCTCAAATCTGTATGCGGTCTTGCCAGCTTAAATTAACCAGAACAGTTTGTCTGTTTATTTTAGCAAGTTTTAAAACATTTTCCTTTTGACTGGTTTGCGCCATCTGTTCTCTGGCATCACATTCACTGTGATCTAATCATCGTCTGCCTGTCACGAACTGGCTTTTACACAAAAACTCGAGATGAGAGTGTGCTTAAACTTAAAGCTACAGCTTCAGATATCGAACTCAATTATTGCAACTACGCTGAAATTTTGAACACCGGTCAAGTGTTTCTATGGTAACTGGAGGTCAAATTTTTGGCGTGTCGTGGCAATGAAATTGAACGAAAAACAATATGGAATTTTGAGTTTTAGCACTTTCTCATCTTGAGATGCTAAGTGAAAGTCATGCCTTATTTTAAAATTTGGTATCGTTTGGCTAGTGGTCCTGCAATCAACCCCTGAGTATATTCGTATGTTTTTCTCTTAGAAAATTTGTTGAAAATAACTGTGTATCTTGTCGACGTTCAGCTTTGAAACCTGAATATTAAAGAGTTTTGAACAAGTTCCAGCTTCCAGACAACCATTGCAGTCGTGTCAATATTTTTTGCAATTGCTTCTTCAGTACCTCAACCATTTATCTGCCAATGTAAAGCCGTTCGGACTACTGGGGTGAACAGCTTGAATTCGAAACGAAGATATTGGCACCTTCTCCTGTCAGTAGATAAAAGTCCGGCCACGTATAGGTCAGACGGTATTTCGATTTTAATAATCGAAGGCTTGGTGTAAAACTATTGTAACTCCTTCACATTTGTGAAGGAGTTACAATAGTTTTTCACCAAGCTATCGAATTGTAATCACGTTTGTACACGCCTTGTTGGGTATTGTGTTAGTTGTGAAAACTCGTATCATCCATCCCGGCTTTCACACCCTATGGGCCCTTTGAAACTGTTCTTTATTTGTTTCGAAGTTTTGATGGGTGTTAGTTACATTTCTGGGACATAACACTTCATTAACATACAGACAGTAAATGGGTAAACAATCGTGATAAACCTGAAGCGAAATGTAGACATACCAGTGTGTGGTGTTACGCTAGACACACTAGTGGCTAGAACTGTCGTTGGTGTGATTGATGTTGGGAGGGTTCCGGAAGAAGATACAGTTGTAAAGTTTGAATGAGGTCCAGTAGAACCTGAATCGTAAAATAAGTGAGCAAAACCCGTTATGTCTTTAAAGTATGGTCTGGTCACAACAATTATAATATAATCTGAACCATATTTTGTTTCCCTCTATGCGAACATAGTCAGAAAAACGAAAAACGGTCTAAAAGTGTGGATGCCACTTTTTCTATTGGTGCAATACCTATTTTTTAAATTACTTCCCTTTGCATTGGATAACGCTTACAAATATATTGCAAGTCTTTAAATGAATGGCTAACCGTGTTTTGACCGATATGATCTATTGATTGTATTCCACATAGTGTTTCTTAATTGACATCGGCTATCTATACCGCTGTATATGAATTAAGTTCGCCTATGGGAAATCCCATTATAACCATAACGCTAAACTTTTTTTTCCATTAGTATATATCTCAGCTTATGAAACATAAGGGGAACTACTTCAACACCAACTCATTGTATTAGCCGGCGTCATGTGAAGAGGGGGAAATCAAATAGACCTATATCGGTTTTTATGAAGTCAACGTTGCCTCTGATCGCAGTTTATAAAGAAATATCCATGAGAATGTGCAAAACTCTGTATTCAACTTCTACAAGCCGTGCATACCTAATCATACACCACTCAAACATGCCGACTGGTCATTGTATAATGCTCGCGACGTCCGAGTGTCCATTTCACATGACGCCGAAAAAATATGTATTCATACACTGTATATGTTTGCTCAAACTGTCAAACCGTCCAGTAATGATATCCATTTCACTAAACGCAAATACACCAATTAACGAACAAAAGGTGTAAATACGGATCCAACTGATTATATAGAGCAAATACTCCATTGTCTAAAGTAAATCATAACGATTTCAAACAAGACAATACATGCTCACTCAAATATTTATCTTTTTTACCAGATTTTATCCTTGTGAAAACGTCAAGCTATAAAACAAACGAGGAAGTATATTAAATTAGTGTAGCATAACACGTTGAACCATCAAAACATCTTTAGACATTTTTGTAGCAGACAGCTATTGAAAAAAAAACGAAATTTAGCATATTATAATGTTGTACGTATCAAACAAGTACTCCATTTTCTATAATGTCATGATAATTCAAAAAACGGCATTTCGCTTTTACTAGATTAAGACTGTGATCACAACCATCTAACCCCTGTTCTGATAATTGTTGCGTGGAAACCTAGTCTGTGGGTACTTTCAACCTTGTTCGATTCACTTAACAACTTGTGAAACTGTTACCCGAGTATCAGACAGCTTGGATTCGGATCAAAGACCGAATAACTCGGCGTCTGACCCGGGTCCAAGCTGGATGACGGCATTGCTTTGGTAGCGATTGGCGTGATAAGTGTTAACATGTGTACGGGTAGTAAAGCGCGTATTGCGACTAGTGATTCTTGCGACTTGTGAGTCTTGCAACTTCTCAGATAAAAACAAGGTAGATTTTGTGTCACCCTTCTTTGAAAAAGGGCGTCAGATAAAAACCTACGTTGTCAACGACATTTATGACGGGGATGTATACGTATTTCTTGGTAATAATCCATTGGTAAATGCAAACAATTATGTCGGATAACAATGTTACATGGGGCATTGTAGTTGCCTTTCGAACCGCCATCTTGGAAATATGCTAATAAAGCAGATTACACTAGTTAGCTAAAATGAAGATTGGATAAATTAGTAATGGATTTCAGACATTTACATATGTTAGAAGTCACAGAAAAATATGATGGATGTTATATGACTGATGTTTAGGCGTAGTTGGCGGTCATATTGAATTTATGCGAATAGTTCCAGCACTTGGACTTTTCTATACTTTTGATATGTTGTTCTACAAACCTCCGAAAAATGCATAGCAGTGAATAGAACAGGGTTGCTATTTGTTTGAGGTTGAGCTCACATTTGGCTTAGATTACTTGGACTAACTTGTTAGATTATAACCTGTTAGTAGGCCACTCACTACCAAATGGGAACGATAATATCAATTCGACCGTTTATAAAATTGCTCTCATTCGGTTGCTATCTAATACAGCGGAAGAAATATATATAAACTCAAAGAGACTACGTGACGCGCTATACAAACTTTGCATGCAGCCTGAGAATATGCAGTTTGTTTCAAAGTGCATATTGCTGTTATGGAAGTTTTGAATTTGTTCGTAAGCCATATTATAGCTTTGAAAATGATTATACAGATTCGATACAGATTCGGTCAGATTCGTTTCGAGTCGACTTTGATTCAGTTCCTATTCCAGTTGCACTTTCATTAGTTTCAGTTATGTTTTAAAGGCGTTTGCGGTGTCGTTCAGTGCAGGTCCTCTTCCAAAACTGCGGTAAAGTTGATCAATATGTAGTGTGTATTCGCTTGTTTCATCTATTTAAATCATTTTCAATGAGGTTTTCGATGAACAATATATTAAGATAAGTTACGCTGTAGTGCAATATGCATATAATTATATACAGCGCAATGTAATTTATCATTTCTATATCGCCGGTTAAGTACGAGTACCATGACCAGTTGTAAAATTTAAGAGCGATATATGAAGTAATATTTTAACAACTTTAAACTTTGAAAAAATCAAGTTAGAACATTCTTTCAGTGTACATACCTGGGATGAAGAGGCCGCATAACTTCTGGTTACAATAATTCGTGCTATTGCAGCAGCCATAGCAGACGGTAATGTCTGCCCGCTTTTGCAGCTCAAGGTCTCGCCAATGCTGAGCTCTCGACACCATTTCTACCGAACGTTTCCCAGAAAGCGTACTACATTTCTAAAACATTTGGGTTACCAGTCAATACGAATTGACCAACAAAATCGCAGACTCGAGACCCCAGATTAAATTCTAATATTTCCTTTGGCGGCCAGCTTCTTCCAGTATGGTACAATACGGGCGCCAAACAAAAGGCACATATACTATTCTTGAGGATGGAATCTGGAATTTCATTGGTAAATTTCAACCCAGTTGGGCTGAAATTCACAAACTAATTTTCAGATTGAAGAATAGCGCAGCGCAAAGTGTCTAATATTCTACCAGGATGACAGAAAATGAGAGTCGTTATTGATTCTCGAGTCTGCCCAAGAATTGATTGGATGATACAAAACCTGATCTTGAATTCACCAATATACGGAAACCAGCGATGTGTGAAAGCTATAGTGTATTGTTTGGGTGTCAAATTGTATACAATCCTATCCAAAATGAAAGTTTTTAATCGGTATCCGACCATGCTACAATCGTGTAAATTTCTACATTTAAAAAATTGGGTATTAAAGGGAGACAACCAGTACATGCCCTAGAACAATTGTCTGTACTGGTTACTCCCCGTTCATTTTTTCAAAAGATAATTTATGAAATTTGAAGTATATAAGCGAAGTTGTACTTTTTCGAAAATATAAAACATACTGTATGAGTGAGAGAACTTCATTTTTAAAAATATTGTTTTAATTGTGTTATCTATTTCTAGCCCTTTCTCGACCGTAGGCACATAGAAATTTAGAAAAAAAGGTAAAATGCCCGATCAGACGCAGCCTTAAAAGGCGGCGTCTGATCGGGGACTTAAATCCTTCTGCAATATTGTTTACACCAAATATCAATACTCCGGATTTCTTTTTTTTAATGGTAATTCCTGCTATCTATTTAAGACATTTGGACCTCAGCGTTAATTGAAAATGTTGTTTTTGGTGGAGAGGGGGTTGGAACCATTGCCAAGAAACACGTCGTGGCGTGAACCGTACATGTCACCAGCTATGTATTTGTATTATACTTCTTCTTTTTTCTTTCTTTTCATATTTTTCTACTGTGAAATTTCTGAATATAACATTACGTTCCCAGTTGTTTTTGGTATAGGGATGTCACACATATTGATATATATAGACGTGACAATATATGTTATCCATGAAACTTATTTAGTTTACAAACACTTTCATTTCGTCTGTGATAATTATCTTTTTAATGAATAAATGAATACTACAATAGCTTCACTAAATGTTCGCGGGCTAGCGAACAAAACAAAACGAGAAAAAACACTGTCTTGGCTTAAAGAGCAACCATTTTCAATTATATTATTACAGGAAACACATATTGCATTAGATTCAAATATTACTTGGGGTAAAGAATGGGGCAAACACGTTTTTCTCAGTGGGAATAGTACAAATAGTAAAGGCGTAGCCATTTTATTAAAACAGGGGTTAAATGCCACAGTGATTAAGCACACAGATATTTCAACAGGATGCCTTCAAGCTTTAGAACTAGAAATAAATGAAAAAAATATAATCGTAATAAATATATATGGACCGAACGATGACGATGAAACTATATTTAACAAATTAGATAACTATATAGCGCAAAATTTAGACAAGAACTTTGTGATTGGAGGAGATTTTAATACAGTTTTAAATAGCACCATCGATAAGAAAAACGGTTTAAAAAATACACATCCACACATTAGACAGAAATTAAGTTCGATTATGCAAACATACAGCCTGGTCGACATATGGAGGACACTGCATCCTGATAAACATCAATTTACATGGCACTCAAACTCAAAACCAACCATATTTTCTAGACTAGACTACTTTCTCATATCTGATAACCTTGTCAACTTTACAAACACATCCTCTATTAAGCCGGGTTTTAATACAGACCATTCATTAGTAAAGATAAGTTTAGATTTTATAAAATTAGATAGAGGACCAGGTGTGTTTAAACTCAATAACAGTATACTCCTTGACTGTGAATATCAGGATAAAATTAAAACAGCCATTCAGGAAGTAACAACAATCAACAAAGATGCCAATCCAAATACTACCTGGGAACTTATAAAAGGCACAATTAGAAATGAAACAATAAAATTTACATCAAAAAAAGCAAAACTAGAAAAAGAGAATGAAAGTAAACTAATTTCAGAAATAAAAGAATTAGAAAAAGATATCGCAGCCAATAAAGATAAAGATGAAACTGAAGAACTTGTAAACTCGCTGAAAGAAAAGAAAACAAATTTAAACGAAATAATTGAGCATAGAATAAAGGGAATATTGGTACGATCAAAAGCAGATCAAGTCGAATTTGACGAAAAAAATTCAAAATATTTTTCTAACCTCGAAAAAAAGAAATCGGAACAAAAGCTTATAAATAGACTTAATGTAAATGGTGAAACAATAACGGACCAACATAAGATAAGACAAGCACAATTACATTTCTATAAAAATCTATACGACAAAAAGCAAACC